>OX940802.1:31857499-31908010 GCA_954870605.1 Acer campestre | reverse complement strand
GATCGTATTAAAGTGAAGGAGCCTCCTATGCTGGTATGAAATTGTTTTCATCTTCTTCTTATTGTTTTCGATTATTACTGTACAAATAGGTTTACTTAATGATTGCATTTAAAATTTTTAAAAACTCATCCGCTGCGCAATCTGTAACCCTAGGTTCCTACAATAGCCACTTAATTGGTAGTTTCCTCTACAGGTGTTCGAATTGAAGAGGCTCTTTATGTTGACTCTGGCACGACCCAGGCGGGGCTGGCTTATCCGCTTGCGGCGACGCTTCCTCATACACTCCCTTGAAGTAGGCAAAGCTGTTAAAGGTTAAGAAGGAGAAGGGGTTCGCTTCCGGGTCGGTTCCCCCACTAGCTCTAAAGATGTTTTCCACTCCTTCCAGGGTAGCAGAGCTAGAGGCCCGCTTGGGCTGGAGCGGTGGCTTGCCAAGCTCATCAATGTCTTAGTTACCAACATTCGTCCCTCCTTCTAGCTCAGCCTCCTCCACTCTGTCGCGGACCTCATTTCCTCCCTCTAGGCCTTCCTTGGATAAAGGGAAAGGCGTATTGATTGCGGAGAAAGCGCCATCGGTTCCTTCCAAGAAGAAAAAAGATCCTACCCCCTGCTCAGATGAAGTTTTTAACACCTTCAAGGAGGCTTGCTCTGATGCTGACCTTGCCCAACTCACGGTATTACCACCCCAGGAGGTGTTTGCAAGAGGTTCGATAATGATGGTTGATATATCTATTGAGCCCTTCCTCTTTGCTTGGCCTTTGTAACTGGGGTTAGGGTGCTTGACATGTCTTGCTTTCTCTCTTTTTGTGATACAGGTGTTCCGTATTTCCAAGCCTTAGAACAGCAGGCTGCTTCACTCTAGGAAGAGTATCAGCTGGCGGAGGATAGGCAGGCCAAGGCTAAGAAGGACAAGGTGGAGGTGGAGAAGGCGTTGGTTCGTCTTTTGAAGGAGAATAAAAGTGTGATGATGATGAGGCGTCTAGGTTAAAGAGGGATTTGGATCGGGCCTAGAAAGAGTTGGAAGCGAAGAAATCGCACTCGACCCGCCGTGCTTTGAAGTGAAATGAATTAAAGATTCAGCTGGCTTTTACCGAGAACCGTGCCGTGGCAGTGATTGCCAAAGCAGCTAAAGTGGAAATGGGGGCCGATAAGTCCTTCAGGGATGGTTACTACCTTGCTCAACTGCACGTCGCTCAACATGTTCCTCTTGATTTTGACCTCTATCAAATTCATGGATGGGACCGAGCCTATATCCTAACAAACAGCAACGGGGCAGTAGAGCCTATGCTCGAACAGATAATGCCACCTGGTGGGGGGTACATAATGAGCAGCAGTGATCTGGATAGGAGTGACAAGAAAGAACCTGATACATCTAGGAGAACAATAGAGCCACCACTAGTGGAGTCAAGGGGGCTGACAACGGATGCCTAGGAGGAGGAGTCTCATAGGGGAGATGGAGCCTGGGACTCCTTGACAGACCAGCCAACCATCGTTCCAGCTGGCCAGTAGCCCAATTAAGTTCTACCAACCACCGACCCCGCTAGTCCCATTCAAGACCAGTAGATCCAGATGCATTTTCTGCTTACTTTTGCATACACATATTTATGTTATTTTTTGTTGATGATTTGTGAGGGGATCAGATTAATTATGCCTTGATCCTCCCTTGACATGTAACTTTGAACTAATGCTTGTGTATCTTCTAATTTCTGCTTAAGTATTTTTATTGATGGAAAGGTTGGACCACTTGAGTTCCAATCCTCCTCAGACATGTAATGTTGGACTGATGCTTGTGCATCCCTTTATCTTTTTCTTGTTTTAGTAGTGTTATCTGTTTCACCTAGTTGGCTTCGCTGTGTGGCATAGCCCTTGTTTTTCCTTGCCCTTTTTTGATGGAGTAAAACTCAAACTTTGTCCTCATTTTGACTTGATATCTTGTTTTGCATGTTGTGCTTCTAAATTTGACTATAGCTCTGGACATGTATACCTGGTACATTTGTTGACATCTGGGAACTGCGGTGCCACGGTTAGCCTTCCTTTGTACCTTGTACAAATTGGATTTGATTAGCACCCAATGCTCGAGGCTTTTTTTCTTTTTCTTTTTCTTTTTTTTGAATTGTTAATCGGAAAAATTGGTAACTAAATCAGGGAAAAACTTTTCCCCTAAGGGAGCTAAACCAGCCACCCTAACCCGGTACCAAGGAGTACCCGGTCCCCTATATGGTACCCCGTATGAAGAAGGATTTGGTCAGTCAAGAACCCGATCCTCCCCAAAGTGCCTGGTATGGAAGAAGAGCCAGGTCCTTTAGGGACCCGGTACAGAGGGAGACACGGTCCACTAGGGACCCACCTCCCTAAAAATACATTATACAGAAAAGGACATGGTCCATCAAGGACCCAGTCCTCCCTAAGAAACCCAATAAATGGAAGAGACCCGTACCTTACCTAGTGCACATTGTTAAAATGAAGCTGGGCAAGAGAAGGATCCCCATTGTCCAGACCAAGACCGTTTGAACACATCTACCAGACCAGAACTGATCCTTGAACCAACTAGGTTGAAACGTATAGCATCCTAGAGAGTGTTCTAAAATGACGTAGGAAACACTTAACAAGTGGCATCCCCTATCTAGGGTTGACGTTAGGCCACACATATTTTCCATTTCCCATTAGTCTTTGGGACCATGACCACATTAACGACCTACTCGAGGTATGGCGCTTCCCTGATGAACCCCGCTTGGAAGAGCTTGTCCACCTCCTTTTGAATCATGACATTGTGACTTTGGTTGAAATGTCTCATCTTCTTCTTGATAAGCCTGAACGTTGGGTCTATGTTGAGGCAGTGCGATGCCAGGTTGACAGAGATCCTGGGCATCTTCTCTTGGGACTAGGCGAACACGTCACTATAGTTCCGGATAATCTCCTGTAGTGCGGCCTTGTACTTAGATGCCAAAGTGGACCCAATTTTTATCGTCTTCGGGGGGTTTCCCTCCCTGATTGTGACTTCTTCTAGCACTTCAGTCGGTCCTCCTCTCTCCTCCTCTCTCCTCCTCCTCCGACATTTCTTCCTTCAGGGCTTCCTCCCTAATGTCCCCTTATACTTCCATGGTCTCTAAGTGCTTTGACTTGGTATAATCCAAGCACATTTCTTCTAGTGAGCTCCTCTTGGATTAGCTTCCATTGCTCAGTCTCTCCTTGTTCTTTTCCCGTAGTGACCTGGGAGCATTGCTTGGCTAGCGTTGCGGGGTTTAAAGAGACGGCGTAGCATTAATACGCCATTTGCTGGTCCCCCCATAGGGTGTCCACTTTCTCTTTGACCAGAAACTTTAGGACATTATGGTAGATTGAGAAGACTCCCCTAATCTTTGAGAGGAAATGCCTCATAAGGATCATGTTGTAGGCACTTGGGATATTTACTACCACGAACTCTACCATGGTGTTCACCTGTCTGGTCGATTCCTTGATGGTCACTGAGAGTATGATAGACCATGTTGGCATTAGAGAATCACCTGTGAATCCATATAATGGTGTAGTGCAGCTATAGTAACACTTGTTATTTAGTTGGCAACGATTTAACGTATCTTTGAAAAGTATATCCATGTTGCTACCAATGTCGATCATGACGGGAGCTACCTGACAGTTGGCCACCTGGACGGTGACTACCATGGGATCGTCATGGGGTTGGACCATGTTGTAGGCGTCATCCTCAGTAAATATGATTTGAGTGGAACGAGGATAACCCTGGGTCCCTTTGCTGACTTTCAAAACTTGGCCCCTACATCTTACCCCGGTACCTTTCTAGCATGGGTTATCCTTGAATTGTTGGATGTACCAGTGAGGTAGGACCTTTGTTGATGGTGTTGACGATCTATATCTGCTCCATGAGGTCCTTCCCTTTGTTCTTCCTTCTTTTTTCCGATTCTTTGAGCTCTCTCTGGACCTTTTTTCCCATCTTGATCCCGTCCCTTACCTATTAGAGAAATTCGTCCAGCAAACCGCCCCTTACTAGTCCTTTGATTTGGTTGCGGAGATTGAAGCATTCCAAGGTATTGTGTCCTACGTTTTCATGGAAGTCACAATATTTATACTTGTTCCTTTGATCTACCAGGAGCTTTATGGGATCTGGCTTCTTCAGGAGTCCCTGTCTCGGATTGCCAGGTAGATTGTCTCTCTAGGGGCATTAAGAAGGGTATAGTTTGTGTATTCTTCTTTTTCTGATTGGTTTACCCTAGCGACCTCCCTGACCAGGGAGGGGGTCCACCAGATCTTCCTTGGTAGGAATATCCTTCTCAAAGGCCGGACCCTGCTAAGGAGGACCAGGGGTAGGCAGTACGCGGATCGTTTCAGAGGGTTGTCTTTGAGAGAGAGAAACATGCTGGTGCGGTTGTTTCCCACTGACGGTGTCAAATTATTATTCAAAAATTATCGCTAGGACTTTCCGTACAACAATTAGCCATGAGGTACTGGTGCCCCCCAGTAGGGTCACAAGAGTATGCAGAGAAGATGGGCGTTTGCGGCTCTAATACCAATTTATGGTTTGTGGTACCGGGTACCCTGTCAGTCGTCCCTAGTACCATGTCTGTCGTCCCTGGTACCTGGTTGGTGGTTGTTGGGGTTTTTACCCTAAAGCTTGTAATTTGTAAATGTGAATTGAACATAAAATAAAAGAAGTAGTTTATTCATTCAAATTGTCTCATACATTTATAATAACATGTGTACTTAAAATCCAAGATTGCCAAATGTAATTTCAAACTGAGTATATGAATGTCATATACAAATGGATTCAGTTTGAAACGAGCAATCTAAAGAGTCCGTAGATAGCAAATAAAGCTGGGTACTTTATTTGTGGTCAATCTACAGCTGCGGTCCATTCTGTAATGTACGGTGATCTTATCCTAGATCATTCATACAGAGATATTAGAATGGAGGCACCTTATATGATTTGATCATATAGGACTAGGCCATGATCTATATGAATCTCTCACCAAGATCCGTTAAAAGATGAGATTCATATATATCAACAAAAGATGGCTATATATGGGTGATCTTAATCTTGAGTGTCTTATCGACTCTTTCAGGTTAGATCGTGGTTTTTGATATACCATGGGTGAGATCGGAGTTGCATTCCCGGTCAATAACTTTGTATGTTGGAATCGCAGTTTGGCTTGTAGCTGGGAAGGTCTGCACACAATAGTGGAATCCACTCCTTCTTGTGAGAAGTAGATAGTAGTTCCCTTAAGGGTTGATTCGGGGCTTGAACAATATGAGCGCTCTCCTAATTTCGTAAGGAATGTAGGATTTATTGTTCATTAGAGAATCAATGGTACTTAATGGAAAGATATAATTAGAGGGGTATAACGGACATTATGACCCAGCTCTAATTATGAACTACTTGTGGAGGATCATACAATATGTAATAGCTATATCGATGGACACCAAGAGTTATTGGTTTGTGTAAAAACGTCTACAGTTGAAAGAGTGCAACTTCGGGTTTTTAGTGGAATAAAACCGAAGTTAATAATCATTAAATATTAATTAAAGAGTTTAATTAATTATTTCTAAGGATTATTGGAGCTCAAAATACTGTAGGTCCATTAAGTCCCCTTGCTAGCCCAATCGATTTAGGTAACAAGGGTCACGGTTAATTAATTGGATTGTCCAATTAATTGTGTTACAAAAGTGACACGTGTCTATTCGGGAATTAATTGAATAATGTGATTATTCAATTAATGAATATTAATGATTATGTTAATTAAATAATTAGATTATTTAATTGTGTAATTAATCATTAGACGGAGGGTGTTGATTGATATTTAATTTTGAATGAAGAAAAGATAATTTGATTATTTTATTTTCATTTAATTAAATATTTAAATTTGAATTTAAAAGAGTTTTGAATTCAAATTAAATCAAATAAATTAATTAATATCTTTAAAAGATATTCGATATCTAAAAAGATTTTATTAATTAGTTTAAGTTTAAAATATATATATTTGATATATGATTTTAAAAGGATAACTAATATGGTATCAGTAAAATGAGATTGATCAACACACATTTCACACAAGAAATGAAAAGAAGAGAAATAGACAAAGGGTGCGGCCAACAAGAAAAAAAAAAAAAGTTTTGGTTTTTTATTTTATTTTAGGCTTGCTACATTCTATACACAAAGTCAAAAGAGTTGCTTCGTGTGTCTCTTCAACCTCCATACAAGTTCCTGAATACCGTGACGCGCCCACACGCCGTTGCCAGTTCCGGGAAATAGCGAGGAAGATCAAGTGGTTCAAATCAGGAGCAGATCGTATTAAAGTGAAGGAGTCTCCTACGTAGGTATGAAATCGTTTCACCTTCTTTACCGTTTTCAATTATTACTGTACAAATAAGTTTACTTGATGATTGCTTTAAAAAATTTTAAAACTCTTCCGCTGCGCAATCTGTAAATCTAGGTACCTACAGTGGTACCTTGCCTGTTGTCCCTAGCACCCTGTCTGTCGTCCTTAGTACTTGGTTTGTCGTCCTTGGTACCGGTCTGTGGTACCTGATACCTGATCCCTGGTACCTTGCCTGTCGTCTTTGGTATCCAATCAATCGTCCCTGGTACTAGGTACCTGGTATCCTACCTGTCATTCTTGGTACCCGGTCTCCTCTCCAATTTTCCTCTGTAGTTCCCCAATACAAACAAGAGTAGATGCTCCTCAATGATCCAGGTGTTCGCAAAGGATGGGACCACCCGTAGATGACTTTTTTCATGCTTCAGTTCCTCTGGTCAGGGTCGAAACCCATCCCGGTTCTTCTAGCTAGTTCAATGGTGCTTTAAGGCTGTGCTAGAGTAGGCTCCCCTAATCCCGGTGTCGAATCCTCAAAAAAGGTATTGGGTTCCCTCGGGGGAGGTGGTAGAGCATGGTTGGTCCTCTTGTGAGTCTAGTGGGGCTCTTCTTGTTTTTGATATGGATTTGGCCTTGCCTAGCTAGTTGTTATGGTGGTAGATCCTCTATAGGGCTGCTCGATCCCATAGAAAAGGTACGGGTGAGCTCCTCGGCTTCCCGGTACCACGACCCCTTTCTAGTAAGTCCAAAGGGTCTTTCCCCTTTTTTATGTGTAACTTGACATGCAAATAGGTGGAGAAGAGAGCTAGGACCAATGGGGTCGGAACCTAGCTCTTATACATACATAATAAAAGAGATATATGGGAGAATGACAATTTCTTTGTTATAATTGGACTGGCCTAGGGGAAAAATCATCACATATGATCATATGCTAAAAACCCCTAGGTAGAGGCCATTCTACATATATATTAACAAGGAGTTCTCTTGAGAGCTTACACAAATAGCAAAGTAGTACAACATAGGTGCTCCGGAAAGCTTACAATAGTAGATAAGTAGCATAAACCCATGTAGTATATTATCTAGGAGACAAGTAGCCAAGTAGCCAAGTAGAATATACATTTTCAAAGGAAGGAAGCATAGAGGCTGCCCCTTGTAGGGGGAACCTCCCCATGTGGTAGAGGTGCTGTAGAGCACTCTCAAATGATGTAGGAGAGTCATTTTATCGAGAAGGAGAGAACCATTTCATGGTGGATGAGTCAACCCATAAAAAATTTCTATGATTTCACTTATATAGTGAGCCTAGATGATGATATGGAGGGCATGTGTTTGGCACACGTGGGTAAATGATTTCCACATGCAAACACACTCTTTAAATGGGGTTGGACGTGCCACATCAGATTTAGGGCATAAATGACAATGACATGGAGATGACGAGGTGTTTTGATGTTATTTTGGTGCCTTTCAATTGGAGGGAGGTGTCTAGATTGCTTCTTGACTAAATGACCCTCACATGGGGCTGTCATAGAGCAATAAATGTTGCTAGAAAGTGGTTGAAAAGTTGCTGGAAGGTCACCATCAGTGGGCCCCTTTTGTCCCCCAAATTGGTGGAAAGCTTTTATGTTGTCTTTAATTCAAATCTGGTGGGTCCCTATCACTTTGACCAATATTATCTCAGGGAATAAAGCCCATAAGACATGTGGAGGAGCTGCTTTCTTTGAAAGACCCGGTACCTCGTTACCTCGGTACCCCAGTACCCTAGTGTAGGTCTGATGTATGGGGAATTTACTGTAGAAGAGCTGCACTAGTGTTGACTCAATACCAAGAGGGGTGGATCCGGTAGCGGAGATCCCATAGAGGAGATCCGGAGGGAATCTCGTAGGGGAGCTCGTGTCGGAAAGGCCCAAATGGAGGATCTCCTAGATATATGCCTTTAGAATTCTCCTTTAGATAAATGACCAAATTTAGTGGTTAACAAAAATAATTAAGAAAATATATATTACCTAAACTCATGAGATGTTGGTGCAATTAATCCAAAAATATATATATTAGAAAAGGTCCATTCCCTCCTCCCCACCCCGTCATAACTTGTTTTACTGTTCAATGTGCATTGGCAGTGAAGAGTGCTCATTCAACTTGACAATGTACTAGGTTCAAGTCATTGTTACTACATACGATAGTATATATATATATATAGCCTCTTAGGTGCATACCCCTTGATATAAGCATATATACAAACCTGATTTATAGCCATTAGATCAATCTTGTGGTTTTGATAAAAACATTATTAAATTGTTATTTCTCTCTCATATCTGCTCCATATCCTATGCACAATCAATTTATTTCACTTGACACATATTCTCTCCTCTCTCACTCGTGTACCTTGTACTAATGATTCATCTCCCCCTTATACATACATTACATTTTCTCCAATTCCCAACTCTAGTTATGTACTATTTTCTAAATTACATGATTAGATTAAAAAAAAAGGGTTAATAGCACTAGTACCCCTGAACATATAGCGAAATCGCATAGTACCCCTTAATTTTTTTTCCTGGCATTAAACCCCTCGAACTTCCATAAATTGGCAAAAATGGACGGAAAAGGGACGGAGTCAAAGGCAAATTACATTTACACAACCTGATTATATATATAATTGCATTAAAACTGGGAAAATATAATAATATCACACAAACACCCTTTGACTTGACTAATCAAACCTGTTAAATAACCTTAATGCACTGATCCCATTGAAAATACCATTTTACCCTTAATTTTATCTTATGTGTGAAAAAAAAAATTAAATTTTTTTAAAAAAAGATGGATCTCCACCGTCCATCTCAAAGATGAACAGAGTAGATATTTTTTTAATTTAAATTTAAAAACGGAAATTAAAAATAAAAAAGAATTTTTAAAAAAATTGAAATAAACTGAACTAATAATTTTTTTTAACAAAATATTAAAATTTTTTAAAAACATTAAAGAAAAATTAAATAATATTGAGTTGAATTTATCAACTTTGAAATAGTTAAAACAGAAATTAAAAAGAAATGAAAATAATAAGATCTGATCTCCACCAGATCTTATTTGTTATAAAAAAATTTAAAAAAATAAAATTAAATCAAACCCATCTCTTCTCCAGTTCTCCACCACAACTCAACACCATCTCCAACAAATCAATAAAAAGAAAAAAAAATCAAAATTCATCCCCACCAGAACATCAAAACCTAATTGACCAGACCACCAAAAAATTTGTTATCACACCATCTCTCTTTGTCATCATCATCTTCTCCAAGCCAATCCCACTGTCAAACCCAAACCAAACCCCACAGTCAATCCTAAGTTAATCCCCTCCATCAAACCCAAACTTTCCCCACGATCAAACCGCACCAGAAACAAACCCCACCGTCAAAACCTTGGACCAATTTGCGAGACAAACCTCCGATTACCATCACTCGGCAGGAGAGAAAGAAGCGAGCGTCGATCTATGGTTGATGAATGGGATCAGTGGTTGGGGTTTCTGGGTGAAGAAGAGGGTTTTTGGAGAAAGAGAAGGGGTGTCTTCGTTGCTGAGAGAACCGCATTTGCCCATTGTTTGGACGGTGGTGGGTAGGCGAAGGAGGACCGAAGGAGGAGCTGGTGGTGGTGGTTGATTTAGGGATTTCAGAAAACAATTGGGAAAATTGAGGATTTTTTTTTCTAGCGATTTTTGGTATAAGTTTGGCTAAAATTATAAAATGGAAAAAAGAACTCTTTATCATTGGTCTAGTGTCTGATGTATTAGTACAAATGTTTACATAGCTATGTATTAGTGGCACAAGTGATGGGTTTGGATGAATCGTGGTGGTGGTGATATGATGATGATGGTAGTGGTGGTAGTGTTGAAGTTGGTGATGTTGCTGGGTTTGTGATGGGTTCAAAACTGAAACTGGGTTTGTGAGCACTAAAGAATTCAACTGGGTTTGTGATGGGTTCTTGCAAATCTGAAACTGGAGAAGAAACTGAAACTGAAACTGAAACTGGAGAAGAAAAATTTTAAAAATCTAGGTTTGAAACTGGGTTCTTGCAAATCTGGGTTCTTTGCTCATTGAAAATTGAAACTGGGGAAAAAACGAAATATGTGGAGATCCTTTTTTATTTTTTATTTTTTTATTTTTATTTATTTATTTATTTATTTTTGTAATTCTTATTATTATTATTATTATTATTATTATTAACATTAAAAAATTTATTTTGTATAAACTTCAAATCTGGAATTTTTTCCAGATTTCTATAAGTGATCTGGAAAAAAAAAATTGTTTGGGGAGAGAGAAAACAGAGACAACAAGAGAGTTAATTTTTTTTAATAATAATTTTTGTTATTTTTGTTAGGGTTGAATGATTTTTTAATTTTTTAAAGTACAATTAATTTTATTTTTTTTCACATTATAAAATTCCAAAATTACCAACTTTACCCCTGATTATAGGGTGTTTGTGTGATATTATTATATTTTTCCAGTTTTAATGCAATTATACATATAATCAGGGTATATAAATGTAATTTGGCTTTGACGTCCATCTCTCTTCCATCCATTTTTGCCAATTTATGGGAGTTCGAGGGGTTTAATGCCAGGAAAAAAAATTCAGGGGGCACTATGTGATTTCGCTATATGTTCAGGGGGTACTGGTGCTATTAACCCTAAAAAAAATTACATCACTTAGTTAAAATCCAACACAAAGAAGATCAACTCTTAATTAAATAAATTACAATAACCTCAAACAAATAATAATAATAATAATAATAATAATAATAATAATAGGCATTGATGTCATGATGTGCCACAAATGAGATGTATTTTTTAACATCTTCAAATGCAATGATTTTTCTTTCATTCTTTTTTAGCTAACTAAAGTTTTAAAATTGTATTAAAAAAAAAAAAAAAAAAATTGTTTGGTTTTGAACTAACAAGACTAACAAAATCTTAAATTAGTATTTTGTTTCTTTAACTCTTAATAAAAACAGAACCAAATTTAAGAAAAATAGAAGATTTGAAGTTGAAGAACATGTTCCAAAAAAGAAGTTTCTAGAAGGGAGAAAATGTAAAGTTTGTGTAAAGAGGAGAGGGGGAAGGTGTGTATGTGAAATAAATTGATTCTGCATTGGATATGGAGTAGATAGGAGAGAGAAATAACAATTTAATAATGTTTTTATCACAACTACAAAATTGATCTAATAACTATAAATCAAGTTTGTATATATGCTTATATCAAGAGTTATGCAACTCAGAAGCTATATATATATATATATATAATCGTATCAAACTATTTTATCATAGTCATACCGTTGTTTGCTAATTTGTTTTCTTTTCTCCTTTTTGGTCAAATATTTGGGCTTCATTTTGAGCCTCTGGATCGAAGTGGTTTGGACATCAAGTCTTTTTGTTGTATGAGCCCAAAACAAAGCTTGTATGCTCAAGTCCAACTAAGCTCACGAGCCATACACCTAGCCCTTACCATAGACCGCAGGACTCGAGCTCAGACTTACCACCAATCAAGAGGGACAGATCGTGAGGTCCGTAACCATAGACGTGGTAAGTAATTTGTATTTATCATATTATTAACTACGTTATTTCATCATTTACCTAATAAATAAATAAAATACTTACCACATTATATGGAGTAATTTTTTGATAAGTAATTTACGTTATGGCATTGCTCACCCAAAAAAAAAAAAAAAATGAGGGTAAAGGTTTTATTTAAGGTGAAAATTAGGATTCTAATTGTTTTAACTAATAATTAATATTTAAGGTTGTTTGTTTTGTTCTTTTTTGTTTCTTACTTATCATTTTAATAATACGGATAGCTAAGTTCATTTTTTAAACTGGTTAAAAATAATGCTAAAAACATTTGAAAATAAAAAGGAAATTTTTTTGATTTCCATGTAGATTTAGTTTCATATTTCAAAACATAAACGTTAGATGATCATTATTTACAGGATGTTTATAACTCACATTTCTATTTAGGCATGAATCTAGATAAACTTTTTAAACAACCTATGACCTATCCCTATCATTATCATTATCATTACTCTTATTCAAAACTTATCTTTAATAATATGATAAATAATTTATCATTATCATACCATTAACCAAGTCATTCTATTTACATATCGCAATCATTTAAGATTAATTTTGAATAAATTATTTTGCACGTCTAGTGTTTTCAAAATATGAAACTACATCTACATGGAAGACAAAGACAACTTAATTGTCTAGTCTGCTGGTTGGTACAGAGTCTACAGACGACGGTTACTTTTTTTCTTAACACGTGTTACATTTTCAGTGGCAGAACCAAAAAGTCAAGGGATTGGGAATTTTTAAAATGATATTTACCTTCTTGTCAAACAAAGTTGGTAAGCTTTCACTACCACCCCCGCCAAATTTCGTGGACACTTCACCACAAACCAGAGGCGGACACAGCCCGGGCAGCCCAAAAAAATTTCAATACATAAATAGTTAATTACACAAATACCCCTAAAGTTTAAAAATATTACAAGAATATGATATTTTCTCTAAATTTAGTAAAATATAAATATTTTGTTATTCAAAGTAAGTTATAAAAATATACATAATATCACGGCTTCTAACATTATAGAATTAAATCATCCAAAAGTTTAAATAATTTTGTTAACTACGAGTTTAAATAATTATTTATGCATAATTTTATTATGTATTCCATATGCTTAAGTAGTCCATTATCAAATTGGTGTCATCTTATTATTCAAAAAAATAAACAAATATTCATCGATAATTATATATAAAAAAATTTATTTTTAATCAACGGCTCGCATGTCTCACACCAACTTTATTATATAATGTGCATTGAGGAAGAAAATCATAAAAGTTTTCTCCACAATACACACCAAATTTAAAAATGTAGTGTGAGAATTTGTAAGTCATTAATTAAGCATTATAATATTTTGACTAAAAAAATATAAATAGATCAAACTATTGACTTTGTATTGTTAGTGTGTAATGTGGAAAAAAAATAATATATATATATAAATTAGCCCTGGCAACTAATTTTTCCTGGGTTCGCCCCTGCCACAAACACAAAGCACAAATTTCTAAAGAGGAGATTTCATAGTGAAACACCACCTCAGCTTGTTTTTTTATTACCCATTTTTAGAGACAAGAGAAAGTTGAAAGCAGCGACAAATGACTATGCACCAAAACAAAGAAGAATAAAATAAAAAAGTAAGGAAAAAAAAAACACGGCACTCGAAAAGATAAAAGTCACCAATCCGTGTATGATGATGCAGTGTAGTATGTTTTGTTTAGTAAAGTTGATCCCTGAATGAGATTGAAATCGATTTCTCTATTGATCAAGCTTGCTTCCGGCGACGTCGACGACAAACCTGTATCTAACATCGTTCTTTTCGAGCCTCTCGAATGCAGTGTTGACGTAATCCATCTTCACCACTTCAATCATGGACGTCAATCCCTTTTCTTTGCAGAATTCAAGCATTTCATTTGTCTCCTTCATGCTCCCTATGAAGCTCCCTGTTATTATCTTCCTCCCTACACAAACAATAAGTGTTGCAAATTGCAATCATCAGAATCAGAAAACCATGAAATTCGATAAAAACAGAGCAAAAAACTGAGCAAAAACAGAGGCTGACCAAGCATAAGCATAGGAGTGACAAACTGGAGAGGAGTGCTGATAACACCCATCATGATCAATTTCCCATCAAGCTTTAACAAAGAGAGATATGGTTCAAGTGGGTGACCTACAGGGACTGTATCGATGATATAATCGAGTGAGTCAGCGGCTTCTTGCATACGAGTTGCGTCCGAGCTGACCAGGTACTCATCAGCACCGATATGCTCCAGAGCCTCCACTCTCTTCTTGTCAGAAGAGCTAATGACAGTCACATGGTGTCCCATTGCCTTGGCTATCTTCACACCCATGTGTCCTACTCCTCCGAGCCCAAGTATTCCTCCTCTGAGTCCACTCTGTTTCAATCCAAAGTGACTCAGTGGACTGTAGACTGTCACGCCGGCGCACAACAGCGGTGCCGCCTGTTCTGCTGACATGCCTTCAGGAATTTTCACCAAAAACCTATTGCAAATTCAATTCATTGGTATTGTAATTGTTAGTAACTAAGCAGGAAAGGGCCCAAATTGAGACGCATGTGAGGGGACTCGAATCCAAGATTTATATAATCATCAAAGCTTAAACCAATGGAAAATGGATATTTGATAGTTACTTTTGATCAACGATCATGTTCTCAGCGAAGCCGCCATGTGTGGGCTTGCCATCGGTGTAGGTATCGTTGTAAGACCAGATTTTCTTGTTACAGTACTGCTCGATGTCTCTTTGGCATGGACGGCAGCTTCGGCAGCAACCGACGAGGACTCCGACGCCGACGATGTCTCCTGCTCTGTAGTTGGTCACATCTGAACCCACTTCCACCACCTCTCCCACCACTTCATGTCTGCATATATATATATACATATACATGTATGTATCATTAAACATGAACTATGAAGTCAACATTAACAAGCAAAAAAAATTTGCAGAGGGATTAATTGTAGGGAAAATACCCAGGAACCATTGGATAATTAGACATGCCAAGTTCATTCTTGACTTGATGGAGATCGGTGTGACAAATCCCACAGCAGAGAACCTTTATGAAAACATCTTCTGGTCCTGTGTTTCTACAATCATGAAAAAATAAAAAATAAAAATAAAAATAAAAAGATTCATTGATAGTCAATTAAGTGAAGATCTCTATAAATGAAAAAAAATTGAAAATTGAAAAAATACCTGAGAGTGTAAGTGTAAGGTGACAGAACACCAGATGAGTCTCTAGCTGCCCAACCAACCACGCTTCTCTCGGTTTCATCGCTACCCATTATCTCTATCTGCAACAACGTCAATGAATGTCTGGTTTTTTTTGTGATGACAGTGAGAGAGAAGATAAAAGGAATTGGAATCGAAGTGTAATTGTTTTATGTTATATATAGAATTGAAAGCCAAGTTTTTTTTATTTTTTATTGGCAGGAAATCGTAAAAGGAATAAAGATGCAGTAGGTGAGAATTGAGATGGGGATTGTGTGGATTTTTCTCTGTGTTACTCTTCGGTCTTCATTTTACGCTTCAATACATTATTGGACCACGTCAGATTCGTACGGGTGGTGGGTCCTGTTCTGGTCGGGTTCATTTGATTAACGGACTTGATCTAAAGGATGGGTGGGTCGTGGACGGTGGATCGTGTAGGATGTCTAAATGATTTGGTGGGGCGTCATGCATATGTCAGCTTTCATTCATGAGAAAAACTTGGTTGCACCCGGTGTAACACTCAGCACTTGCTGATTGTTGCACCGGGGCCACTAATAATTTGACATCTGTATTTGTATCCCCAACAACTCATCCAATTCAACAAAAATTAATTATTACATAAAACAAAATGGTGGGGACCACCTCAGCTTTTAGAAGAAAAAAAATCCCATCACACTATTCCATATTTTATTCGAGAGCAAATTACACTAAACTCTCCAAAGTTTGTCCTATTGCACTCAAAAATAACTTTATCATAAATTGACACTCACACCCTTACCATTAGTCAAACTTGATCAAATTTAATCGTCGACTAAGTTTAACTGTAAAAAGACTATACTACCCTTGATCCCTAAATAAAATTTATTAAAAAATATTTTTTTAATAAATAATGAATTAATAAAAATCTAATTTTTTTTTAAAAAAACAAAGCAAAATTTATAACATAAAAAAATTAGAGGGGCTGAAAAAAAAACCTCTATTTGGCCCCACCTAATTTTTTAAGTTTTAAATTTTCCTTTGTTTCTCAATTTTGGTTTTTTTTTTTAAAATTAAATTTTTATTAATTCATTTTTATTAAAATAAATGTTTTAAAAAAAATTAGGGATCAAGGATAATATAGTCTTTTAATAATTTAACTTAGTCAACGGTTAAATTTGATCACATTTGACTAATGATAAGGGGTGTGAGTATTAATTTATGATAAAGTTGTTTTGAGTGAAATAGGACAAACCTTAGGGAATTTAGTATTTTAGTGTAATTTGCTCGAATAAAATATTGAATAGTGTGATGGGATTTTTTTCCTTCTAAGAGTTGAGGTGGTCCCCACCATCTTGTTTTGACTTTTGTGTCATAATTAATTTTTGCTGAATTTGTATGAGTTGTTAGTGTACAAATACAGATGTCAGATTCTTAATGGCCCGGTGCAACAATCAGCAAGTGCTAAGCGTTACATCGGGTGCAACCAAGTTTTTCTATTCATCTAGTGACTTGCGGTTTTTACAACTTATCAACCGGTTTGGATTCAGCTACTATATAGATCAGATATAGATTTAGTTACCATATAGGTAAATTGATTATTGAATTTAAATTTATATTCTATAAAAATTAAAGATTTAAGTATTTAAAAAGAAAGGATTTATTGTCCATACAATCAACACAAAATTAACTTTTTTACCATTATCTTGCTAAGTGTCAACGGCTTATAACTAAATCACTAATCATAAGGGGTGAATGTTGCAATTTCATGCAAAAATTACTTTATATCAAATGTCCAAACATGTTTGTGCAACTTTCCCTTTTAAAAATTAGGAAGTATCTAATCATTTTTCAAAACCACCTTCTAATTTCAAATTTAGATGAAAATTCCCATGTAACGGGATTTTGGGTATACAATCGGTGGGTTTTTTTTTTTAATTAAATTTTGAAACAATAATTTTTTAAAAGGAATTTTACCTAAATTTGAAATTAGAAGGTTGTTTATGAACAAAATCAAAACCTCATGGGATTTTTGTAACTCCCTAAAAATTATTAATTCTGTTCAATAATTTGAATTTTAGTCTTTATATTTCATTTACTATAGAAAAGTCTATGTCCGTATCAAAATAATCCTTTAAACTTGTAAGTTTTGTAAATTGCAAAAGTACTATTGTCGAATCATGAAAAAAAATCTCTTTAAAATCTTAAATATATAAAATATGAATCCTCGACTGCCACAATTTCATTATTTAATAATTAATACAAAGTTGAATTGAACACAATAGACAGGCTTTCCAGATCAATATTGTATAACAATTTTATACTAAATGAAACTAAAAGGACCGTTTATTTTATTTTATTTTTAATGCAAAACAACTAAGAGGGAATCAAATTGATACTTTTGGAAGTATTTTGAAATTGTCCAAATGAAAAAAATAAAAATAAATAAAATTGTATGTTGTAAAAGCAAGAATTACACGCAGACAAAGGCAGTAGATTAGGAGTATGAAATATAAGAATTTTGGTTTGAACTCGAAATCTGATTATTGATTGCCCGTTCACGCGTTGCACGAAAGCTTTCCCAATGATGTGGATATTTTATCATCACTGCCCAAATATTATAATTTCAATTTCCTCAAATTTAATCATTTATGTTACTTTACTTGCTGTAAAAGTGATTAGAAATGTCTTTCCAACCATTGACAGTCCCATCCCCATATGCCAATGGGATGGGGATGGGGATGGGGACGGAGAGTTTAGAGTAGGGATCCCAATCCGACAATCCCATCCCGAGATGTCAATGGAATGGTGTCGGAGAATTTAGAGTAGGGATCCTAATCCCATCCCTATCCTCATCTTTGCTTTGTTTAGAAAACGTTGTCCCAAAGCTTCGACAGGGACGCAAGTTTTGAACCCATTTTCACCGTACGGATTCGGAGATTTTACGATATTACTACCAGTATTGACCGTCAAGGTTCCCTAGTCCCTACCAACTTAACCATTTGAGAATTGAGACTCTTATGGAGGTCTACCACCTTGACACCAGAAAAATCAACCCACAATTCTATGAAGCCTTCTCCACACTCTTCAATCATCCATTTGAGTTGGATAAGTTATTTTATGCTATAATATCCAACTTATTCTACTGTAAACAATTACATATTGTAGTTGACTAATTTCTATAAAACATCACACAATCATATTGACAACTGTCTACTAACAAGAGAAAAAAATAATAATAAATAAATAAAATAAAATAAAATAAAAATAAAAAAAGAGCATCAAGCCATCAACTAACCAACAAAGCTTTTTTTTTTGGGTGAAATTTTAGAGTCAAAGACAGCGATGTACTACTATCTCCAATAGTTTTGCTTCTAATCTTTCTTCAACTCACCAACCACATCTTTGAAAGTTTGGCCCAGAAGGGATTCAAATTCTCACTCTCTTGACTCTTGATTTAGAATTTTTAATTTTTACTGGGTGTGAATTCAGAATCTCACCAAATAGATTATTACCAAACCACAGAGAATGCCTAATCTAGGAAAAAAAAAATGGTATTAGTAATATGGTATTGGTAGTGTGTGGTTGGTGCTAGAATTAGAATCCGCACCCACATGACCTATGAGAATTATTATGATAAAAAAACAAAGCGCACGATTGTTCACTTCTTCACATTATTGTCACAAAAGATAAAGAAATGCCCATGAGAGAGATTCTGTCTATCTCCTGCAACAAGTCTGATATCTTATGTATGCAAGATCTAAAACACCAACACCAGCAACTCTTCAAGCACTATCTTTCCTTGATAATCATTTTTTCATGCTTCCCAGTTCCCACTAAGAATTTCAAGTAATAATTTCCAAAAGATAAGAAAGAGATGGGGTCCATGACCCTCCATTAATTTAAGTGGTATTTCAAATCGTGAATAGATAGAGATGTCAATGACAATTTCTTTCCTTGGTCACTGCTCACCAACCAACCACCTAACTATTGCAAACTAATGTGTCAATACAAACATGTCAACTTTGCTTCTAAGCTTAAACAGTCATTGATATCCTTAGTGGCTATAAACTCCACCATCCATTTGTGAAGTAAATTCAAAATTCTATACATATGCTGTCATTTTTAAGTTCAACAAAATGCATATAAAACAAGTATACAACCAAACAGTTTCATAAACAATCCAAAACTGAAGCGGTAAAAGAGAAGATGAAGTAAGCAACTCTGGCATTACAGATTATTATAATTTCCAGTTTTCCACGATAGTGATGATAACAATGATAATTATTTTATTCTATGAATATAATATAATTTATGAATTAATATAATACGCGGGTCTAAAGATAAATGTAAAGTATTTGTTGAATAAGTCTTCCAAATCACATATGAGATCATTATTAGGTATATGTAAAATGATGTCAATTCTTTGCTAGAGCAAAGCATGTCATTCATAGGATCATAATATAATTTAGTTGCAATTTTATTACAATAAATGTAAAGAAATACCTGACTGTGGCAGCCGCACATATATATCCCTCAGTTTGAAGCAAGGCCAGCAATTGTATACTATATACATAATAATTGATGTACAACAAGAACATGGACATAAGCAGAAAATGGTCAAACAGTTTTAGATTTATCTAATTAATAAGACAAGCAAGCCATTACATTCAATCACAAGTAGTATTGACAGGCAAGAATATTTAATCACATTAGAAAGCTCGGTGCGCTCTACTTCTATCAATCTATTTTTCTAATGTCATCACTATTGATATTTAATATGTTCATGAAGGTGTAGACAAATTGATTGACTAAGAAAACCTAAATTTTGTTATCCCCAATTTGGGCAATCCAATCATATTTTTGTTATTTAAAAGGCAAAAGAAAGGGAAAAAAAAAGGCCTAAATATTTCGAATTGAGAGAGAGCAGATTAGTGATCTCCCTAGGAATGGTGTGAGATTATAACACTTCCTCCTATGTTTTCTTTAATATGGTTTCTAACCTATGCTTAACACTATTAGGGAAGCCTTGAAACTAGACCCAAGATAATAAACCTTGTCATCCAAAAAATAAGAAGACTTAGAATGCTAACTTTTTCTCTTATCTTTCTCGATTTTTTTTTCCGTTTCCATTCAATAATCCAAAAAAACAATAGAAAGCAAACCCAAAAGTATGCACAATTTGTAGCTCAAGAATTCAAAATGTCCCAACTTCTTTGCATGTGCAAAGGCAAAGGTGCAACCAACTTAAGGCTTTCCTGTTTTGAAAGATCACAGTCTGAAGATAACTGCACATTTTGCAAGGCCTTAGAGACATCGGGCAAAACCATTTCCTTACAGTGAAGATGAAGGCGAGGTTGCTTTTCAGATATACTTCCATTTTCCAAATCAAGGCCAAAGGGAATAGATTTTTCCTTGAAAAGATTCTCATTTGAGCTTTTACTAAGATCAGCCGAGTGCAGTTCTTTCCACCTCTTATGAGCTTGCCACCCATATTTGTAGTCTCCAACTATAGGAGTTCCCAAAACTTCAGCACAGTGTACACGGAGCTGTGGTATACAAACATTGTTAATATCATTTTCAGAGCAAAAGGAACCAAGAAAGAGACAAAGATGCATTCAGATATCAGGATAGCAAAGGTTCTGACATATACCTGGTGCTTTCTACCAGTGAGAGGGGACAACTCTAACCATGTGTAACCTGCAATATCACCACGAGTATAAGAACTTAAAGAAAAAGTTACATTTATTAACAATCTCCACTAGAACCAATTAAGACAGTCGAAATAGTCTATTATACTATTTCCATTAAAGAAATTTGAGGGCTGATGTACAAATATTAGTGGAATAGACACTTAACTATCAAAATTACTGGAAAAATCCTCTAATATTGTATTTGCTCCTCTACGCAAGATTAGCCACATTAGTCCAATAGTATATAAAATATAAATTAGAACACTCTTCTTAATGGAAAGCTGAGCTATATTACTCTAATATGCATATGAATTAGAATGCTCTTCTTCAGCACCAAAAGAGCCATTAAGACACACATGCCAGCCAACGGACAAGTAGGGGGAGATCTTTATAATGGAAGTAAATGTTGTAATAAAATCGTCTGCTCACCATGAGAAGATGACCCAATTACTCGGTACTCTGTTATTGCATGCTGAGATAACATATTTTGAGCATTGTCAATAATTGTGATTCGGTCAGACTTCCCATTGTCAACAACCACCTGAAAGAAATATGGCATGAAGTTTCAATAGAATTAGAGCTGATAGATAGTGAGATGGGAATAGAGTAAAATTTGTAAGACTAATTTGCAGGAAAGAAAGTGTTCACCATATCATAGGAGAAGTTTTATATTCCTCTCTTTATAAAGAAAATAAAAACAGCGCTAATAATAATAAGATTCTTTCTAGAATAAGCATGGTTTACCAGCATCAATATATCTAGCAAATGCTGGGGGACCTACAAGTGACTCCTGAAGCAAGGCACATCATGTATATTTCCTATGCCATGACTAAAATTTCTAGTTGCAAAACATAATCTTACAAGTGCCAACACATCAATAATTCAATCGCCATATTATATATTTATATGTTACTGATCTGCACGTTGTTGTCATTGAAAAGTGAGTGAAAACAATTACCTCAATGAATCATTAGACTTCTATTTCTATTGTATGAAACAGCTGAAGTTATTTTGCAGAGGTGCAAACTACTAGTATTAAGCACTTTAAATTTTCTTTCACATGGACTGTTAAAGTGCACAATTTCTTTTGGCAGTTAGGGAGACAGTTACTATATTAGTCTATTAGATACATCAAATAACTTTGATTACGTCACATGTCCAAGTACAAATATAAGAACTTGTGTAGCATGCCAAACAACATAACTCTAAGCAAATGCCTAGTAGCCGTTCTTCATTGCTCCCAAGTGCATTGCCCAGTCAATAACAATGAAATGTAAATTGAGCAAGAATCAAGGGTGTACAAACCTTTCCCAATGGTGCAGAAATCAATCCCTTTGGGCGCCTTGGAGACCCAATGACAAGGGCCCAATACCGTCTTTGTAGGATTCGTTTTTCATTGTCAAGGCCCTTTAACATAACAAGTTCAACTGTAATTACCAAAACTGAACAATCCATTTTTCATAGATATGCAAGGCTTCTAACGAAAACAAAGTGCAGATGAGAAGAGATATTTACGTCTTTTGATGCACCAAAAGTTTTCTCACGGAAGATAGAATGCAGGACTGTCGCACTCAATTGTGTTCTCCCCATCACCAAGATACCACTACTATCTCTGTCAAGTCGATGCACCTAATAACCACCGACAAAAAATGTGAACATGCAAGATACAGTTAAGGAGATAAAAAAAAATAAATATATCATCCAATCACTTCTATAATTCAGCACGAACTCGTAACAACCAGAAAGGTCAACAAACAAGAAAATTATAGAACAAGCAGCACAGGGTGAAACATGACAATCTTCAAAATTGCTGTGGTGCAATCAAAAATTTTGAAAGGCATTTATCAAAAACACAAGTGTTCAAACGGAAGGTTTATAAGCAACTTCTACGAAATATAAAAGGATAAAAATGTTTATATGTGCTTCTTAACAAAGAACTCAGGATTCAGGTCAAAAACCAACCATGAAAGCAGTGTTTTGGAACCTTATTTACTTCTGTCACCAACAATTACTCAAAGTAGATAGTATTTCATTAATAATGTCATACTAATAGCTATACCAAGATCTCACAGATCAACTAGTATATTATTATTGCATATGTGCAATATTTCTCTATTCTTTTCTTCTTTTCATGCTTTAAAAGAGGAAGATCACAACTCATTAACTAGGGTGATGATGGCTCAGGAGTTCCCTCATTAGCAACTCTAATGTGACATTTCATTGAAAGTGGGGCTAAGCTTTATAGGAAGCATATATTAAGAAATGTGCTAAATTGAAAAGAAAATACAGTCCTGCAAACAAAAACAGATAAAGTGGGGGAGAGAGACAAAGAAGACAAAAAAAGACATGACCTAAACACCATATTCTAGAAGATGTCTACCTTAGATATGCATTAAGCTTGCAGTATGAATATCAAAAATACATGCAATTGTTTATAATTAAGTCATCAGGAAACTCACCAGTCGTGGTGATTCTGAGTAATCGTAAGTTAAACAAGCAGCTGCCAACTCATCTAAACTTCTTTTAATGCCAATGCCACCCTGTTTAAACATAAACATCAAGCAAATTTTCTTAAGAACTGACCAAAAATACTTAAGTTCTGCAAAAAAAAGTGACAAACATCTGGTAGCTTACCTGTACAGCCATCCCAGGAGGTTTGTTGATAGCAATAATAGCTGGATCCTAAATTTGAAAAACCCATACCGTGTCATGTAATTGGTGTGAATTGTGATATAAAAAAACATACATTCCAACCATAGAACAGCTTAAGATAAAAACCTTATAAAACTCCAAGCTTTGAATAAAATTCATTTCTTCTTCGGTGCAAGGGCAATCTTGTTTCTTGGGAAGCAACTCCTGAACAGTATTCGGAAGAAATATTCGATCTCCCGAGTTCAATGAGTCCTTAGCTGCCACCTTCCAGTAATTTTAAATGATCAGAAACAGTTGATCTCCTAAGTTCAATATATCGATATCACTATAAGTTACTTCATTATCATTCAAAATCAAACGTATAATTATAAGATAAATTTAATAGAATAACAATGTAACATCATCTTCAAAGTTCAAATACCCTTTTCAGTTTAGCTTCTTGTACTTGACCACCATTATCAGAACTTTCCATAACAGAGAATTCTCTCCTGACCTGAAAACATGAAGTTTTATGAGAGACTCACTTCACATTAAAATATTTTTAATGACCCTGTAAATTAATCTCCACTAAAGAGTACATACTAATTTCCACACAATTTCAAAAGTTACAACATTTCATTACGTTTTGATAAAAAAAAATAATTAAATAAATAAATAATTAAAAAAAAAAAAAAAAAATCACACGCAAATAATCACAATAAATAACAAACTTTGAAGAGAAACGATAACCTGTCTCAGACGGAAGAGCTTTTGTATTAAACTTCTAGGCAACTCGGGGCAGCATCGAAGAACCCACTTAACCGCCGTCATTTCCGCAGTTGCGCCGCTTGAGACGCCGGTCAGCTGTTTTCCCAAAGCCGCGCCGCTGATGGTGGAAGTGAACGGAGGTAAAGTGAACCATTTGCCTCTCTTGTTGTTATCGTTATTATGATTGACGTTGGTTAGGGTTTTGGTTGAATAGTGAGATTGGTGAGGTTGGGAGACTGATACGGCTAGTCTAGCGGCGCGGCCAGGGGCGGATTTCCGCGGAACTTGGGGGAGGACGCGGCGGAGGAGTTCGGTGTACACCATCGCCCTGAATTTTTTTGGTTTTTGATGGCCTGGTGTCAGTTTGTGCGGGACAAGAAGGGTTTTGTCACCGGCAAACTCAGATATGTTTACCGGTAGCCAGTATACTTTTATTTTATTTTGAGTAAATTGTACTGGTGGCCACCACTTTCGGGCATAAATACTAGTTTAGTAACCACTTTTACCCAATGTATCAAATTGGCCACTTTTGGTATATATGTCATTAACGGTGGCCATTCCGTCCATTTTCTAACGGAATTGCTGACGTAATCCGTCAATTTTCACTATTTGTACATGAAAAGCCTTTTTTGCCCTTACTTGAAATATAAATTTTACCCTTGAAAGGTTTTGTTACTTAAAATATAAAATTAAATAAATAAAAACAATTAAAATACAACATTAACGGTGGAGAACAATTTTTTTTATAAAAAAAAATAAGATTATTAAAAACCAAAGGGAACCAAGAATATCAATATCAGTTAAAAGAGAAATCCCCGTCATCTTCTCCAACTCATTCACACGAAGCCATTTTTGCCCTTATCATTTAATAAAAGCCAAATATTGTGAATCAATAACACCATCAACAACACCAAACCAATACTCAAAATCAAACCCAGAATATCATCATCAACAACACCATCCAGATTCAACAATACCATCGAGATTCAACACCACCAATCTCGATTTGGATTAATCAATCCCAGGAACCTATCTATCCACCCTCTTCTCCACAAACCCAAACCCACACCCACCACCATCAACCAATTCAAAACCCACAAAAAAAAAAAAAAAAAAAAAAAAACCCCCAAAATCCTATCTTCAAACTGAAATGAAGATCCAAATCGAAATACAAGAAAATCCAAATCCAAGTCCTAATCCAAACCGAAATCCCTTCTCTCCTCTCTCTCTCTCTCTAACACCCACACAAACCCAAGAAAATCGATCCAGTAAGCCAAAAAAACCCTAACCCCCAATTCATATCTTCAAATCGAAACTGAAATCCAAATCCAAATCAAAATACAAATCGGCCCAAACTCAAGAAAATCGAAACTAAGCTCTGTCCCTTGTTCGCGAAATCGATAACAGGGGAGGCGAAAAAACTATGCTTTTTGGATTCAAGAACGTGAAGAGAATTCCTGCATCTGTATGTCTCCTAGATTTCATATACATGCCCAGATGAGAGACGCCCAAGAACTAATGCTTCATCGTATAAAAGATCCATCTTTACAATAACACAGTGGAATTCATTTCCCAGATTGAACTTATGAGGAACATCACATGCATATAAAAGGCTTGCAAAAGTAATTAAGATGTTCTTTCAAATAAAAAAAAAAAGTAATTTCAGATGTATATAATCCTTCAGCAATCAATCAATTACTCTTGATACAAAATAATTGCTTTCTCTATATTATTTGGACTTTGGAGCATATCCAGCGAAGAACTGATGAAGAAGAACTAATTTTTTTATGAAGAACTGATTTTATTGTTTTTGAAAGTAATGATGTAATAACTAATAACAAAACCTTTCAAGTGTAAAATTTATATTTTAAGTAAGGGCAAAAAAGGCTTTTCATGTACAAATAGTGAAAATTGACGGATTACATCAGCAAAACATCAGCAACTCCATTAGAAAATGGACGGAATGACCACCGTTAATGACATGTCTGCCAAAAGTGGTCATTTTGGTGCATTGGGTAAAAGTGGTTACTAAACTGGTATTTATGCTTGAAAGTGGTGACCACCAGTACAATTTACTCTTTTATTTTTGGAGAAATGTTACTAAAGTCTCAACATTAAGAGAAATGTCTTTTTTTTTTTTTAATTATATTTTTTTTAATGTATTTATCATATTAGCAATTCTTTTAAAATACATCACTTTAGTTATTCTGCTAGTCAAATGTTATTTAAACTTGACGAAACTAGGGTTATTTTGGTCTTTTTATAACAACATATGACAACTAAATTTAAAATAAATAAATAAAGTTAATAGATCTCCGTAGTCGCTAGTACTATGTACGCTTAGGAGATGCCTTCATTGGGTTGCATGTGCCCAAGCGACACCATCATCGGGCAGTGAGTGCCTAGGCGGCACCATCTCTGGAAAATGTGTACCACATCGAAGAAGGTGAGACTGTATAGTTGAGAGAGAGTTATGGGGAGTCAATTACTTGAGGGGGTATTTGGGCATTTTATAAAAATATGGTTATTAATAGTAAAACTTGTATATATATATTGAAAGAAGAACACTTTATTCAACTGTAGTTAAACTACAAGAGTTTACATCACTAATGGCCAATAAAGAAAGCCAATCTGGAAAAACTATACTCCAAACAGAAGTGAGCAGCTATACATAATACTATATCTTGCAATAGCATGAGCAACCCTATCAGAAGCTCTAGGAATATGATCAAAATATATATCTGAATGATTGAACTTCAGCTTCAGCATAAGAATATCATCAATAACATTTTTAACATTACTAAGAGGGGTGTCAGTCTCGTTACACAAACCAACAACCCCCAAAGCGTCTGAATCCACACTTAAAGGACACAACCCCATAAATTCAACAAGCCGCAGTCCCTCAAGAACAGCCTTTGCCTCAGCAACCTTAACCGAGACCCTCCCAAACCAAAAGAGCGCAACAGCCAATACAATCACACCCCTATCATCCTTGATAACAACCCTAACCCAAAACCGACCCTTATCAAGGTCCATGGCAGCATCTACGTTTAGCTTATAACAACGAGAAGAAGGCAAGGACCAGGCACACTCACCAATCTTAGCAACATGTAGAGAAGTTAGCAACTTACCAGGATTATCAAACACCTTCAGCATCTCACCTGCCCAATCCCAACAGTTGTCATACATAGGAATTGTGCCACCATGCAGTAAGCGGTTACTTCTGAACCATAGCAGCCAAGCAGTAACCACAAAATGCAATACTGCTTCCTTGTTCCCTATCAAGTTAATCCATAGAACCCTGTCAATAAAACAACCACCTCATAACTTGTTAATTTCAGGAAACAGGGACCATGATCTCCAATGAGGAACCATCCACTTACATCTCCATAAAGCATGATCCACAGATTCCGATTCATCTCCATAAAATGAGCACAAATCAGACTCCACTAGTCCTCTTTTGCACAACATCAGCTTGGTTGGGAGGATTTCCTTGCAGGCTTTCCAACAAAAAATTCTGATTTTGTTTGGTAACTCCAAACCCCACAACTTCTTCCACCAAGTGAGAGGGGCATTTGAACAAGTGGCCTGATCACTCAACAGCTCAGCCACAACTGTTTTATAAGCGCTTTTAACTGAAAACATACCTTTTTTATCAAAGTGCCACAAAAAATAATCTTCCTTTGGATTGATACTTAGCGATATACTCAAAATTAACTCAGCCTCATCTCTGATAAAACTAGACCTAACCAACCTATGATCCCATTTCCCCAGCTGCTCCATTACGTCAGAGACCATTGTTTTTTTTTTTTTTTTTTTTTTTTTTTTTTTTTTTGCCATTACCAACTCTACGTCTTATACCTCTCAGTAAAACCTCTCTTCCCCAAAAAATACTCATCCAAACACAAGAAGGCATCCTATCAATGTAGCAACTCAAGAAGGAACTTTTCATAAAATACTTCGCCTTTTAACACCCTAGCAACAAGGGAACCCGGATTCATGACCAACCGCCTGTTGGTTCCTAGGGTTACAGATTGCGCAGCTGAAAGGTTTTTTAAATTTTTTAATGCAATCATAAACTAACCTATTTGTACAGTAATAATCGAAAACGGTAAAGAAGGTGAAACGATTTTATACCAACGAAGGAGGCTCCTCCACTTTAATACGATTTGCTCCTGATTTGAACCACTTAATCTTCCTCGCTATCTCCCAGAACTGGTAACGGCGTGTGGGCGCGTTACGGTACTCAGGAACAAAAATGAAGGTAGATGAGAAGAGCACACAAACGACAACTCTTGTTCTTTTGTTGGTGAAGTGCGACAACAAAAAATTCTCTTAAAAAAATAATAATCCGGTTTTTTTTTCTTTTTTTCTTTTTTTCTTTTTCCTCTAACCGCCCCTATTTCTCTCTTCACCTGATTGTTGTAACTAATGCATCAGTTTTCTTTTATTCTACCATTAATGCATCAGTTTTGTTATACCATATATATCAAATATATATGTTATAAAACTAACCGATGATCTCTCTTTAACACCCTCCATCTAATGATTAATTACACAATTAAATAATCTAATTATTTAATTAACATAATCATTAATATTCATTAATTGAATAATCACTTTATTCAATTAATTTCCGAATAGACACGTGTCACTTTTGTAACACAATTAATTGGACAATCCAATTAATTAACCGTGACCCTTGTTACCTAAATCGATCGGGCTAGTAAGGGGACTTAATGGACCCACAGTATTTTGAGCTCCAATAATCCTTAGAAATAATTAATTAAACTCTTTAATTAATATTTCATGATTATTAACTTCAGTGTTATTCCACTAAAAACCTGAAGTTGCATTCTTTCAACTGTAGACGTTTTTAGACAAACCAATAACTTTTGGTGTCCATTGATATAGCTATTATATATGGTATGATCCTCCACAGGTAGTTCATAATTAGAGCTGGGTCATAATGTCCATTATACCCCTCTAATTATATCTTTCCATTAAGTACCATTGATTCTCTAATGAACAATAAATCCTACATTCCTTACGGAATTAGGAGAGCGCTCATATTGTTCAAGCCCCGAATCAACCCTTAAGGGAACTACTATCTACTTCTCACAAGAAGGAGTGGATTCCACTATTGTATGCAGATCTTCCCAGCCACAAGCCAAACCGCGATCCCAACATACGGAGCATATTGATCAGGAATGCAACTCCGACCTCACCCATGGTATATCAAAGACCACAATCTAACCTGAAGGAGTCGATAAGACACTCAGGATTGAGATCACCCACATATAACCATCATTTGTTGATATATATGAATCTCATCATGTAACGGATCTTGGTGAGAGATTCATATAGATCATAGCCTAGTCCTATATGATCACATCATACAAGGTGCCTTCATTCTCATATTTCCATATGAATGATCTAGGATAAGATCACCATACATTACGGAATGAACCACAACTATAGATTAACCACAAATAAAGTACCCAGCTTTATTTGCTATCTACGAACTCTTTAAATTGCTCGTTTCAAATTGAATCCATCTGTATATGACATTCATATACTCAGTTTGAAAATACATCTTGCAATCTTGGATGTTAAGTACACATGTTATATATAAATGTATGAGACAATTTGAATGAATAAACTACTTCTTTTATTTCTTATTCAATTCACATTTACAAACTATAAGCATTAAGGCAAAAACCCCAACACAGCTACCTTTGCTTGGCTAACATAGCTTGATTAAAGGCACTGATATCCATAAATCCCATACCTCCCCAATCTTTTGAAAAGCACATCTTCCTCCACGAAAGCCAATGAGCTTTCTTCTTCTTATCAGCCATTCCCCACCAAAAGTTGGTAGACAACATATTTAACTCCCCCACCAAAGAAGCAGGAAGCCTAAAGTAACCCATGGCATAAGTGGGAATAACTTGGGCAATAGCTTTAATCAACACTTCTCTCCCACCAACTGAGAATAGCTTGCTTTTCCATCCCTGCAACTTTTGCCACACCCTGTCCTTGATATCCTAAAACACCTGTCTCTTATTTTTGCTAATAGAAGAGGGAAGACTAAGGTACTTGTCATGGCAAGACACCACCTCAATATTAAATACAACTTTAACCTCTTCAGCACAATTACTAGAGACATTGGGACTAACGGACAAAATTGACTTTTCAAAATTAATTGACTGTCCCGAAGCTGCCCCATAACACTCTAGAATACTCCTTAAATACCTACATTCCTCCAATGAAGCCCTTACAAGATAAGGCCATCATTGACGAAAAGCAAGTGAGAAATAGACGAAACCCCTCATGCCACCTTAATACCATGAATACGACTATCAGATTCAGCTTTAGAGATGAGAGAAGTAAGGCCTTCAGCACAGATTAAAAAAAAGATAAGGAGATAAAGGGCACCCTTGCCATAAACCCCTAGAAGGAACAACACTGCCTCTAGGCTCCCCATTCACCAGAAAAGCATAGGAGGCTGAGCTTAAACACCTCATAACCAACCTGATCCATTTCTCATTAAACCTCAACCTTCCCATAATGTCCTCCAAAATACCCCACTCCACCCTATCATATGCTTTACTCATATCCAATTTAAGAACAATATAACTTTTCTTCCCATCTCTTTTATTCCTCAAAGAATGAAGACACTCAAATTCAATCACCACATTATCAGTGATGAGCCTCCCTAGAACAAATGCACTCTGCTGTAAAGAGACAGTCTTATCAAAAACCACCTTAAGCCTATTAGCCACCGTCTTGGCCACCACTTTGTACACCACATTATATAAACTAATAGGCCTAAATTTAGTAATCCTAATTGGAATCTTCACTTTAGGAATCAGGACCACAACTGTCTCCCCTAGCTTATCCATATCAACATTATTATCAAACACATCTAACACAGCCTTAGTCACACCCCTACCAATCACATCCCAAAATTTAAGGTAGAACATAATAGGAAGATCGTTTGGGCCTAAGGCCTTCAGCAGATCCATCTATTTTAAAGTGCATACCACTTCATCAACCGTAAACCTCCTCAAAGGCCTTCTGTTCATATCAACAGTAATTTTTACATCAACAGTATATGTTACCTTCAAAATACTCTCATTAATTAGCTTTAGCGAACAAAACAACTTCTTGTAGGAATTAATAATAACCTCTTCCATCTCATCAGCCTAGTCCTTCCATTGACCATCATCCCCCATCAATCCCACCAATCTGTTTCTTTTCCTCCTTTAAGAAGCTTTAGAGTGGAAAAATATGGTGTTCTTATCACCAGACTTAAGCCATAAAACTCTCAACCTTTGCTGCAAAAATAGCTTCTCCTTCTCTAATAACATGTCAATTTTTTACTCCACCACTTTAATCTCCTCACCCACTCCCATAGACCCCACCTTGTCATAGAGTCACCGCAGCTCCTCTTTTAGGTCCATCAACGCCTTACCACCCTTTTTTTTTTCTTCTTGTTGTTCCATTTAGTCAATTGTCTAGTCACTTTAAGTATGGATGAAGCTAATTTTGTGGTAGCACAACCACTAAAATCGTCTTCCCAAGCCTTCACCACAATATCTCTACAGCTTTTATCATCCACCCATGCTTATTCAAAATGAAACCTAGTAGAAACTTTACACCTCCTTCCATCATTGTTACCACATTTCACTGCATTCTCCACTACTAGATGCCTATGATCAGACACTCCCCTCCCCCAATCTTTATGTAAAACCACAGTATTAGGAAACTACCTACGTCACTTAAGATAGCAAAACCTCCTGTCCAATCTCTCAAAGATCAAGTTTCCCCTAAATTGGCGGTTACACCATGTAAACTGAGCTCCCTAATACCCCATATCAATCAAATCACAACCATCTACCGCTTCCCTAAAAAAATTCATATCATTACCACTTCTTCTCCCACCCCCTTGCTTATCAAAACTACTGAGAATTTCATTAAAGTCCCAAATCACCAACCAAGACAGCCTTGACAAACCCCATAATCTTCTGAGAAGATCCCAAGAAAGCCACCTATCCGATTGACTAGGCTAACCATAGAAACCAGTAAGTCTCCATAACTGATCCCCATTCTTCACCGTAGCATCTATATGGCCCTTAGTAAAAGTTTGAACTTTTATCTCAACCTCATTCATCCATAAAAACATGAGTCCCATTCCCCTCCCTGTTATGTCAACAACAAAACAATTATCAAAACCTAACCTACTTATAATCACACTAGTATCACATTGCTTTAAGCGAGTTTCAAAGAGAAAGATAACCATGAGGTGTTCCTGCTGCACTAATGCCCGTAGGACTCGGAATGTCCGAGGGTTCCCCAACTCCCGAACATTCTAGCTTAATATTTTTATAATGCTCGGCAGGGCTGGCAACCAGCCTCTGTCGACTTCTCATTGGGTCCATATGCTGCCCTTCCCTTTTTTAGAACACAGTTGTTGTTTAAATCATTAGAACCACCTCTTTTACCTAAATACTGGCTTCCAATCACAGAACCCTCATCAGCAACACCTTTTCTTGCAATTCTTTTCCACTTCTTCTGTTCTGGCAACCCCTTCTTATTACCATTACCCCACAGTTTATTCTATCTCCCTGAGATCTCCCAAGCACATTTTGAGAAATCCCCATCTGATTCTCCTTGACACAATCTTTAGTTGATTCAACAGGCTATTGAACATCAACCTTCACTAGGACATCCACCAGCACACCGAATTCAGGCCCATTACAATCAGTAGTACTCAACATCCCCCTACTCGTATTGGTATCCACCATGGCCTTATCGCCACCAGAGGCGCTGCAAGATTCACTATCAATGTTCTCCTTACCCCATTCCCCATTCCCCATTCCTCACATCTGTTCTCACCACCCTACCCCCAGCCATTCCACTATTCTTGGCCACATGTGAAGCCTCACCAAAACTGTCTTTTCTAGCCTTATTCTCCCTTCTTGCTCCAATTATTCTATTACGAGGGACATTGACAACCATGTCCCATATCTCAAGTTAGAAAGATCCATGAGCCCTTATCATTCACATGGCATTCCCTAAAAAGATGTCCAATCAGGCCATAGAAATAACAAAAGTTAGGTAACCTCTCATAAAGAACCAAAATAGAGCAACTCTTCTTCTCCTTCCCTAGTCTAACTCTCAATCCCTTATTCAAGGGAACCAAGATATCAATCAGAACCCTAACCCTTAGAAATTTACCAAGGCATTCCTCATTGCACCCAGTATCAATTTCTTTCACTTCTCCTACCATACCCCCAAGAAACAGCCCAATCTCCTTATTCAAACAAGCTAAAGGCAAGTTGTGGAGCTGTACCCAGAAAGGAGCATATCTAAACATAGCCTCCGAAATGCGCTCAATCCCAACTGAGTCTTGCAACACCAGGAGACTCTTGTCAAAAGACCGAGGACCCCCTTCCAAGACCCTCTTTCGATCCCACAAGCACCAAAATCAAACAATGTACACATTCACCCCAATAGCTTCCACATCCACCGGATTAACAGTCCTCTATATCGAAGAAATCGTACGCCTAAAGGCTTCCCTATGAACCTTTTTGTTAGCAATAATCTTTCCTACCAAGCTCATAGCAAGACTACGAACACCCGCCTCCTGTAATCTTGTATCGATCGTCACAATCGGTCCATCCTCTTCAGTGAGTGAAAGATTCTCACATCTCCTTGCGATTTCATCTACCTCTAGTACTGGCGATCCCATCGCGAATACCACCACCAAGAATCACCCCTAAAGAAATCACACCTGAGCCCTAGCCAATAACACGAACCCGAAAACGCCTAATCCCTCAAACCACTCACACTAGAAGAAAGCCCTAACAAAACTATAAAGAACCCCTAAAAAAACATCTAAGAAGATGATATCTTCACGCTTGATGCGTGTTTTCAACTTCTACCAGTCTTTCTCAAGAAGACTCCAGAGAGAGCTTTTTGGGAGAGAGGAGAGAGAATTTAAAACTTGTGTATATGATTAAAGATGAAAGTCTAAAAATGTTGTTATTACATTTTGAGGAGTTATTTCAAATATTCTCCTATTGATTGAGAACTATATTTGTGATCTATTTTTTGTTCGATATATATTTTCTTTGATATTGAACTATTATATATATATATATATGTATTAGATGCTTTTATTTTTCGAAGTACTTTATTTTTTAGTAAGAAAAAATTGAAAAACTGAAAATATCAAAAAAAAAAAAAAAAAAAAGTTTCAAAGAGTTCTGCTTTACTTAAATGTTTTTATATTTTGCATTGATGATCATATTTTGAAGATGAACTGCCTCTTAGAATCAAAATGTAATGTGAAATTCGCTCATGGGTGCAGAAGTCTATTCATGAAAAGTTACTTAAATGTAACTCTTGGCGTGACTAGACAATGATATATTGACCTTAGAACATCAAAATTGCAAACCAAATCCTAGGTTTGATGGATAAAGAAAAAGATAAAATACAAAAAATTATGGTTTATGAAAAATTGTGAATGAAAAAAAAAAGATATTGCATCTTACCATATATATATATTTTTTTTTTGGGTAAAAGGGAGGCGAAAAACGCCCGACCAACACTTACCATATTTATGTTGTAAAGGTTGTAAAAAGGTTAATAGTTCGACAAGATATGCACGCAATAAGTTTGTAGTCAGAAAGTAGAAAACCATAAATGAAGTTGATGAAGTTTGAATTTATGTTATGTTTAAACTTATTCAAGCAGGTTGAACTAATTAGATTCATGTTAATCTTCTATCATATGTCAAATTAATTGCTAAGATGTTTTCAAGTGCTACTACTTTAAATCATTACCTTTGAGTTCATACGTGTTTCTCATGATGTTTAACTTGTCTTCAAATTATTTACTAATTAATATTATTTAGTTTTCCCCTATCTTTGTTATTGGATTATTCTATTAAATGGCGGAGATAGAAATTTTATTCAACGAGGGCTTGGTTCAAAAATACTAAAATTTAAAAATATTAAATAAAAATAATAATATTAAATAAATCAATAACAAGTGATAAATAATAATAAATTAAATTCTATTTGGACTCGATTATTATCAACAAGTATAACATAACACTACTTATCTCAAAATGTAAACTCTGCTAAAAATAAATAAATCAGTAACACAATAAAAGAACATAACTAAGATCAAATTAGGGTGATAGCTAAATAAAACAATAATTATTAATTATAATTTACCACAAGTATTATATAAATTGGTAATTAACAATCACCATTCACTAATTACCTCAAAAAATTAGAATTCAATACAAGAGTGTGAAATTAAAGGTAAGACTACAAAATTAAAATGAACAAGTAGAGACATTTAATTCACAAATTCTACAAGTATAATAAATCCAAATTACAAAGTTTGTTTTTAGTCTCATTTTTTTTTTTTTTTGTGTGACAAAGAGCTTGACATGGTGAGGATGTGAGGCTACTCATTTATAATAGTAAAAGTGAAAAACAAAAGATGTAGAAAAAAAAAAATGATAATTCATGCTGAATTTGGTTGATAATCTTGTTATTAAAATGTTACGGTTTTGTCTTTTAATTGTAATTAAGCTTATAAAATATGATTGATGGATGATTAAGACTTGTTTGGATTTTTAAATTGTTTGTGAATTTATTATGTATGAATATCTTTTAAGTAGTATTTGGATGTGTGACATATGACGTAGTTTTGGTTTCAACTGGTATCTTATATATGAGTTATTGTTTAAATATAGTACGTTTGATACTTGTTATACCCAACATTTCGACGTAAATATTCCAGGCGGTGAATTTATTATGTATGAATATCTTTTAAGTAGTATTTGGATGTGTGACATATGACGTAGTTTTGGTTTCAACTGGTATCTAATATATGAGTTATTGTTTAAATATAGTACGTTTGATACTTGTTATACCCAACATTTCGACGTAAATATTCCAGGCGGATAAGTAATTCCCAGAAGAAAATTCATCAAGTGCCACATCACTATAGAGATTTAAAGCCTGAAATTAAATTCGGGTATTTATTTCATAGCAATTATTATTTTGATAATAATTAGCAACTGAATCCTGAAATTTATTTCATAACAATTATTATTTTGATAATAATTGGCAACTGAATCCCATTTTGATAAATAATTAGCAACTGAATCCTGGTATTTACTTCATAGCATTTATTATTTTGATAATTTGTTGCCACATTCAATATTTTGTTTAAAAGTAATTCTATTTTTCCCAAATTTGAAGTCCAAATATGATGTTCATTGCAACATTCTGATCCATTCATTTAAATCATACAAATATAATACAATTTAAATGAATAGATTAGAATGTTGTCACATTATTTGTGCATCAAATTTGGATATTAAATTTGGACAAAATAGCATTATTATTTGTTTAATATTTAGTAACCGCTAATAATTATTGTATTGAATTGTCCGTTTCCATAGTAATATCCTACAATTATGCTCTTAAAGAAGGAGGTGTTATAATATACGTGGTTTTTACCACTTGTGTTACACACAAATATCTTCCCCTAAATCCCGCAAATCCCACCGCCTCTCTCTCTTTCACTTGATCACCCACTTGTGTTTGATCATCATCACCGATACAAGTGCACCTCTCCTTTGCCTATATATGTACATGTTACTCTCACCTTGTTAACGTTGATCACTGAAATATCAATACAAATATTAGCTCTCAAAGTTGAATACAAAAATCATTAGTTAATATCTCTATCTCTCTCGTCTCTCTTGTTCAATTCTTCTCTCATCTCTCTCCCTCACTTATTTATAATTGTTCTTCATATGTTCTTCATCTATCTATTTTTTTTTAATATATTTAAATTTTTTTTTTTTTTTTTTTATAACACGTTATCAGCACAATCATATGTAAGTAAAAAGGATCCATGATGGGTGATTTAATTACATCCCAATATTCTGGATCTATATATATTTCCGTATACAAGATGACTTATGCCGTCAACGGAACATATAAATATATAGTTTTGAATTTATTTATTTATTCTCTTTAAATCCCAATATTCTGAATCTATATGTATATTTCTATATACAATATGGCTTATGCCATCAACGGAATTATGCATATAACAGATGAGCTCAGCCTCTTGGAATTGTTTATTTACGGAACATATATACCGTTCTGGAACTGCTTATTTACATAACATATATACCGTTCTGGAACTGCTTATTTACGAAACATATATACTGTTCTGAAATTGTTTATTTACGGAACATATGCAATATATGAGACTGGTTTATGCTGTGTCTCGGGATCGGCTTATGTTGTGTCTCCAAATAAATTATTTTAAAAAAGAAAAAAATTAGTATTTATTTATACGCAATATATGAGATTGGCTAGACCGACTAACCATAACTTAAAGTTTCTAGAATTATGATATTTAAGTCGACACAATTTTCAAAACCGATGAGAACCTGGAGTTCTGGATCCAGTGTTATATTCATGAATGCCATACGGCACGGTATTGAAAACCGATGAGAACCTGAAATTCTGAATCCAGTGTTATATTCATGAATGACATACTTCATTATTTGGAACCTGGGGTTTCAAATCCAATCAGAATCTAAAGTTTTCTGGATTTTATATATGAACTTATAGTTCATGGTCGAATCAGAAGTTTGAGAAATCATTATGATACATGATTTTATTTTATCTCATATATATAAAGTGATATGTTTACATATCATTCATTTGAGAAAAAAGATTTACACATATCTAACAAGATGTTGTGAGTATCGTAAAAGAGATTTAAGATCATAATGCATAATGAAATTGGAAATAATATTTTATCCATTTATTCACATCCAATAGGATGCTGTGAGTATCATAAAAGAGATTTAAGATCCTAACATTTAATGAAATTGAAAATAATATTTTATCCATTTCATACACATCCAACAGGATGATGTGAGTATCACATAAAAGGATTTAAGATTTTAATGTATAATGAAACTTGATGTAATATTTTATCTATTTCATTCGTGTTTGAAGCTCCTGGAGAGCAAAATTTAGAGTTGCTAAAAAAAGGGAATTCTGAGATCAGTAGTCTACTTGACAACAGATGAACTTGATAAACATGTGAATGTGATGGGTGTTGGATCATCAGATCATCTGTTTTGGTATCACCAAGCCCCGATCTGGGTTTGCTTCTAGGTTGGTGGGTTTCAACCCATACCCATCGCCCCTCGCCCCTCGGGTCAACACCACCTCGTTGGTGGGCTTTACTGGTTTTTCGCACCAACCTAGTGCGTTTTACGGCAATGATCAGAGATCGTCTATCATGGCCCACGATTTGGTCTAGATCGGTCACGGAACTCATTTTTGTTCTGGGCCACTTTTGGAGAACTCGATATTCTTGATAGACTGTTTTGCAATTATTTGGGCCATTTTGTAATTTTGACAAAATTTTGGATCAATTTATATTTACCAAACTTATTGGTCCAGTTTGCAATTTTTAAAGAGTTTTGGGGCTGATTTATAATTAATAAAAATTTTGAGGGTCTTTTCCTTAATTTTATAAAATTAGTGGTAGTTTTGTAATTTCTCTTAAAAAAATATTTTTAAAAAAGGAGGGAGAATTATTATCATTTCAGATGAAATATAAAATGACATTACACATAATGTCTATAAAATTTCTAAAAAGAAAAATATATGTCTTGTCGAGAGTGCAATGACTCGTATGATTTTGTGGAGTCAAATATTTTATGTTTTCGACTTTGCTGAAAGTAAATATTATTAATGTATTAAGTTCAACGGATCTAATAGAAAGCTCTGGAAGAGCCACGATATTATTATCAAACAATACTAAATTATGTATCAATGATATTTGATATTATTCAAGAACAACATAAAGAAATATGCTTAGTTCAAGGGCATTTAAAGTTAATACTAGATCAAATCTAGCAGATCTGATGGATCTGATTAAAAGCTCTAGAAAAGCCACAATCTTATTACCAGATGGTATTCAATTGTGTATCTATGATATTTTATATCATTCAAGCAGAACATAAATAAATCTATTTAGATCAAAGACATATAACTTTATTGATGCCATATTGAAACCATAAATAATAAGAATGTTGAATATCTATATGTGATTCAGGCCAGAAGCTAATTATAGAAAACTGCGTTCTTATCATCCGAATTATATTGCTGATAAGAAAATTGATGTATGTGGATATGTTCATCCACCAAATAAACCATCTCAATTTCTCTTTCTAGCCTCTAACTCTTTATTTCTTAATTTTAAATTTTGTTGCGTTTGGTTTGAGGTAACCGAGGGTCAAATTACTAATACGGCTATTAAGTCAATGGTGCAAATAAGTGCAATAGTGTCATTTATTTAACGAAGCCTAACATGAATTCCAACTTAATTTTACATAATTAAAAAGTTTATCTATGTCTATGAAAACTTGAAAAGAAGCTCAACGAAGTCCAAATTCTGAGATTGAATTACTAACAAATAACAATACAATATACACATAAGTGATATAATACAAACTACATTTTTATTGTATTAGAAGACATATGAATGAGTAAATGTTATTAATTTTTCTAAAATATAATCTTAAGAACAAATAGATTCAAATAATTTTGAAACACATTAATTAGAAACCTCCACCGATTATTGTGCAAAATCATGATAAAATCTCCTTTAGATTTCGTCTTGCTATAAAAGGGACCTCTAACAAGAAAAGAAAACCTATGATACAAAATCAGTAATATAGATAAGAAAATATATAAGAAACTTAATTAACACTAGTGACATGCCTCTTACACTTACACTATTGAGGTTGTGAATTTGAATCATGCTCCAATCTTCCAACCTTGCATTAATTGTAATAATTAAAAAAAAAAAAAAAAAAAAAAAACCAATGTTAGTGATGGTGCTAACAGTGTACTACTGGCGTGTCATGCGGCTAAAATAGACATGATTTCCAGCACCGGATCTCGGACCAGAATCTAGAACTTGAGCATATCTGAGCTTGTGTCCTGGTCCAGTTGGGTTTGGCCCAGAATGCTTGGCTGAACCCAAAGAATATCTGCTAAAGTAGCCATCCGAAGAAGTAACCAACTTCCCATCACTAAAGAAACAAGAGAAGAGAAGAAGAGCAGCAACACTGAGAGTCAGATTTGCAGCCATTTTTGAGACAATTAAGAAGTTGAAAGCTTGTTAAATGGTGTTATTTTGCATTAGATAAGCCATGCGAGTAACTATATAGATGTTTTATGGTATATTTAATTGGGAATTATTTTTTAAGTATGCTTTGCTTTTGCTCAAAGGGTCAAATTTAGCTTTCGTAGGGAAATCAGAAATGTATTGGAAAGAGGAAAATGAATCTCCGAGTTGCAAGTTTTATAGAATATATATGAAATTTGATTCTTTAGAAAGCAATCTCAAATTTTTATAAGTCAATTTCATTGATTTTCGTACTAGAGATTTAATATGAATTCACATAGATGCAAAGTTTACAAATAGTCATATTGATAAGAGTTTTCTACCAATTTTATTAGTGAAGAAAAAGTTTACATAGATGAAGTTAGGTTGCATTAATAAGCCGCTCACATCCACCTCAATGTACTGTATAATATTATATTTTCTTTAATTTCTAATTTCAATCAAATTTATTCTTATCCTTAAAGATAAAAGAGTCATATCAGCAAAACTACATAAACATATGATCTCAATGATCTCATTATTATCTCGAGCCCCCCCACCCCCCCCCCCCCCCCCCCCACAAAAAAAAAATATATATATATATATATCATGCGAAGCTGAGCTAGCAAAATTCATTAATTAAAAATGATAGTATAAATATCTACACAAGTTTGAACCCCATCTGACTTTTCCTTAAAAGATTCATGCACAAAGATTGATTTGACTAGGCTTGGCTAGTAAGGGAAGTGAATGCTTTTTTTTTTTTTTAAAGAAAATTTATGAAATTATAATGGTTTTTTTTTTTTTTTTTTTTTTTTTTTTTGTGATCCACCATGATCGTTAAAAAAAAAAAAAAAAAAAAAGACTAATTCTGAGAGAAAGAGAGGAAAAAAAAAAAAAAAACTGTTGCTAGAGCCACACACAATGCTCTCTCTTTTTTATTGTTGGAGATTTACATGAAAAAAGAAGAGTAACAAGGATAATTTATATAAATAAATTATTGAAGAAGGGAAATATCTTTATTGCTGGAATTTTTCTCTCTGATTACAAAGGTAGCACAAGATACATATTTATACATGGTCTTGAGAGACCACATTCGTAGAATCTAAGAACATTAATTTCTTACATTTAATCATATCTTATCTCTAAGAAACTTGATTAGGATTTCAAGATTATCTAGATACATGTACCAACACATTCATTCTCATAAATCAATGCATCTAGATTTATCATCACATTAATTTTCACATATTACAAATTAGATATTTCAACACCCCCTCTTAATTTGTAATCTTCAATACTTCTCTGTAGCTGAACTTCTGTGTTGATATTGCCTTTGTGAAAATATTTGCCAATTGTTCATCTATTGTGCACAATTGCAATTCAATTTCTTTGTCTTCAACTAACTTTTTGATGAAATGATGACGAAGCTCGATGTGCTTTGATCCACTATGGAGGATTGGATTTTTTTGTCATCGCAATTGAAGACATATATGTTATCACAATGGATAATTATAGCAGATTTTTGCCCTTGCTTCACATCCTTCAAAAATTTTCTAAGCCAAATTGCCTCACAAACTACAGTTGTTGCAGATATATATTCAGCTTCAGCTAATGATAAAGCAATTGCACTCTGCTTTTTTGAAGACCAGGTGATTGGTTTGGTTCCAAGACAAAATACATAGCCAGAAGTACTCTTCCTGTCATCAACAGAACCTTCCCAATCGCTATCTGTATAGCCAATTAAGCTATTATCTTCTTCTTTAACATAATGAAGCCCAAAATTCTTCGTTCCTTTGACATAACGTAGAACTCTTTTTGTGGTAGAAAAATGAAGCTGACTAGGATCATTCATGAATTGAGAAATGACACTAACAACATGAACAATGTTAGTTCTTGTATTTGTGAGATAAATAAGTGATCCCACAAGACTTCAAATTTGAGATGCATTGGCCTTTGATGCACCATCAGATTTTGTTAGCTTTTCATTCAAAGCCATTGGTGTAGCCACATACTTGCAATTCATCATATGAAACCTTATAAACAAATCTTCTGCATATTTTTCTTGTGAAATGAAGATACTTCCATTAGATTAATTGACTTGAATTCCAATAAAGTATCTCATAGTCATAAGGCCAAGATTAGACATCTCATATTCTTTCATCATGGAATTTTTAAAATCTTCTACCATCTTCAAGCTTGTGCTGGCTTAAATTAGGTTATCAACATAAAGATAGACTATGATAAAATCTTGATCACTATACCTTTTGACATTCAGAGATGGCTCACTAGGGCTTCTTTCAAAATCCCTTCTCCTGAAAATAATGGTCGATTTGGCTGTTCCAGGCCCTTGGGGCTTGCTTCAGTCCATACAAGGCTTTTCAAAGTCGATAGACTATATCTTCTTTCCCTATAGCAACATATCTTTGAGGCTGCTCGACATAGACTTCTTCCTCTAGTTCCCCATTCAAAAATGCTGACTTAACATCCATCTGATAAACTTTCAACTCTAATTGAGCTGCAAGAGCTAAGATTGTGCGAATTGTCTCCATCCGAGCAATAGGAGTGAATGTCTCATTGAAATCTATACCAGGCTGTTGAGAATACCCTTTTGAGACCAACCATGCTTTATGTTTTTGAATTGAGCTATCATCATTAAATTTGGTCTTGTAGACCCATTTCAAGCCAATAATGTCTTTTTCTTTTGGCTGATCAACAAGCTCCCATGTCTTGTTTTTTTCAATCATTTTTATTTCCTCATCCATTGCTCGAGCCCATTTTTCTTCTTTCACAACTTTTTCAAACTTCTGTGGTTCAACAACAATGAGAGCAAGGTCACAGTCACATGAATCATAAATGTCAGTTAGAGACTGCATCCTCTTTGGTGTAGATTCTGGAGAACTTAGAGGAGAATTATGATAGCTTGGTAAAGAATGAGGAGATTGAACAGTGCTTGGAGTTGACACTGAAGAACCTGGTTCTGCTATCTTTGATGGCATATCCAAGCATTCAACTCATCAAATATTACATTTTTGGAAATTGGTAATTCTTTAGTTTTGGGGTTTAGAAGACGATACCCCTTTGAGTCATCACTATATCCGACAAAGATATATTTTTCTCATTTTTCATCAAATTTTTCCCTGAATTGAGATGGAATATGAGAATAGGCAATGTAGCCAAAAACTTTAAAAGATTTTACCTGTGGCTTTTGCTTGTGCCAGGCTTCAAAAGGGGTTTTGTTTAGCACATCTATTGTTGGTGCTTTGTTGAGAATATAGATTGTAGTATTTACTGCCTCAGCTCATAATTTGTTTGGAAGCTCTTTTTCTTTCAGCATACTCTGAGCCATTTCAACGACAGTACGATTCTTGTGTTCAGCAACTCCGTTATGCTCTAGAGTGTATCTCACTAGCTCCCTCTTGATTCCTTGACTACTGCAATAATTTTGAAATTCTTTAGAAATGAATTCTCCACCACAGTCTGTCATGAGAATCTTCAACTTCTGCCCACTTTGTCTCTCAGCGAAAGCCTTGAATTTAGCAAATGTGTTGAATGCCTCTGACTTTTGCTCCATAAAGTACACCCACATCATCATGGTAAAATAATCAACAAAGAGCAGAAAATATCTTTTCTTCTTGATAGATGGAGTTTGTGTTGGCCCACAAATATCTGCATGAACTAATTCAAGAGGTGTCTTGGCTCTCCAAGATGTTTTTGTGAATGGAAACTTATATTGCTTCCCAAAAATACATCCTTCACATACTTGCTTCTCAATGTTAATGATAGGAAGGCCAATCACCATATTCTTACTTTTTAATACTTTAAGGAATTTATAATTCAAATAGTCATATCTCAAATGCCATAGCAATGAATCATTATGCTCAACCCTTAAAGCATTTTCTGTATTTTATAGTAGAATAAGAGAAAATATTTCATTTGGTGTCATTTGTACTTTAGTCACCACTTGTTTATTTCCTTTGTCAAAAACGAGACAATTATTTTCATCGAAGATCAATTTAAATCCCTTTGCATTAATTGGCCAACACTTAATAAATCTTGAGTAAGACCAGGAACATAAAGGACATCATGCATAAGTTTAGAGTTACCTTCTTTTGTTTGTATGGAAATAACTCCTCTGCCTTTCACATTATATAGCTTGCCATTTCTAAGTCGAACTTGTGAAGTTGTTGACTCATCCAGGCTGACAAACCGTTCTCTGTTCTCTATCATATGGTTGGTGCAACCACTGTCGATATACCAAAAATCTTGTGACTCTTGGTGAGAACTAAGGCAGGTGTAGAATAGCTGATCTGTTGAATCTTTTGTTTCTGAAAGATTTGCTTCATTTTTATTTCTATACCCGCAATCTTTATCCATATGGTTGAGCTTATTGCATCGAGTGCACTTCAATCTACATTCTTTACTTGCATGACCAAACTTCTTACAGACATAGCATCACAAGTTTGATTTTTCATTACCTTAGTGATTCTTTCCTCTTCCTTGTCCACGACTCCGTGAATTAGACAATACAAGAAATTTATTCTTTCCCCACAAAACTTCAGGAGACAAAGCGAAATTTGTAGGCATAGTTAACTTTTCCCTACAAAACGAGTTTCATCGGGAAAAGATAACGTTTCGTCTGGAAAGGTAACCTTTCCCAACAAAACTCAAAATTCGTCTGCTAAGGGTACAAAAATTTTCCCAACATTTCCCCACAAAATGAGTTTTGTCGGCTAAGGGTATAAAACTTTTCCCCACAAAACGAGTTCGTCGGGAAAGGTAACCTTTCCCCACAAAACTCAAAATTTGTAGGGAACAGTTAACGGAAAATTTTCCCAACAAACATTGTATTTGAAATTCCCTTAAAGCAATAGTGTTTTATACCTAGAGATGGGGGGGGGGGGGGGGGGGGGGGGCGGGTGAATAGGTATAGTCCCAAATTCTTCCAATAATCAAAAATGCAGAATATAAGAATGAAATGAATACTTGAAATGATATAACAATTTTATAATATGAATCAATTCATGTAAGCATCAATATACAAAAGAATCAATACAAGTGAACATATGGAAGATAAAGAAATATAAACCGAAAATGAGACACAATGTTTTTACGTGATAAAACCTCAAAGAGGAAACATCCACGGGTTGAATCCACAACCACTGCCAAAGCAAATCCACTATACGAAAAAGACTTACACACTCAAAGCTATCAACACTATGATATCCACTTCAAGCTATCAATTCCTAATCAACCCTCAGGCTAGTGATTCACAAAGCCTACTCTCTATCCAAGATGTGTCCTACACCTCTAGAGAGCAACTTCCTATCCAAGACTAAAAAGCCTCTAGGAAGATTTTTTGCTTAGCAATCTAGATCAAGAGATCCTAGTTAAGCTATTCTAGCTCAACCATCCGGAGTATCAAACTCCTTGCTAAGACTTCTTGCTTAGTTATCCGAATCACCTTGATTCTAACTAAGGCTTCTTGCTTGGCTATCCGGAAACCTTTCCTAGCTAAGTCTTCTTGCTCAAGTCAAAGGCTTCACTCACATTGACAAGAGACTTCAACCTATTACAAGACAATGATCTAGGTGATGCAAATGATGCAAACACACACAAATAGAGTAAGTAGATCAAACACACTCTATGAACATGCTTAATGATAATCTAGAATATACTATCAACACACAATCACAAATCTATCTATAAATCAAAGCATGCCAAAACAATAAGAACAATATTAGAATATTCAATATATGTCACAAAAACCTTAGTTCTTATATCATGAAATTGAATCTAGAAGATAACATGAAGCACATCATACAATCAATTTCTAGAAGCAATTTCAAGCAAACTCAAGTCTAGCAAAAATATGTTCAAGAGAGATAAAGATAAACTCAATTAACTAATCAATCATACAACCCTAGCATATGATCTAACATACTTCTCAACATATTTCAACAATCAATTAGAAAGAATCATAGAGATGATCAAGAGAAATTGAAAGAGAAGAAGTTTCACATACAACCAAAGAACCTCGGATTGAAATCAGTGTGCTGGGAAAAATGACGAAGTCAAATGGCTCTGAAAATGCTTGGGGTTTTTAGCTCTCTTCAAGACCAACAATTTTGGTTTTTGGATGACTCAATTTCGAGTTCGTATGAGAGAGTTATAATCAAAATAAGAAAACAAAAATATTGAAGAAATCTACAGAAATTTCGTTTTGGTGTTCTTCAAGTTCTTGGAAATGGAGGGAAGGAAAGATATTTAAAGGAAGGAGAAAGGAGAGATTTTTAAACCAATCAAACATGGCCACATCACCCTCTTCCCCTATGGGGCACGTGTGGCACACGGGACCAGAGGGCTGGTTGGCCCATGTGGCTCACGGCCTCCACATGGGGTGGCCAAGGCTTGGCCTTCGGCCAGCTTGCTTCTCCCGCGCATCTCTCGCGTTCTTTAGTCGTATTCGGGCATTCGAACTCCGAATTCGAATCCATTTTCAGATTACAAACTGTAACTCCCTCACGCACAATGAAGACTATGAAACTTTGATAAAAGGTTGAGAATTTATCTCGGAAAATGATGACGAACACAACTCAACGAATGAGAATGTAAAGTAGCATAACTACGTCGTATGGACTCGAAACTTAATGAATGAGCAACCGAAATGACCGGAACTCAATAAGGAATCAAATAAGATCATGTTCAAGTCCAAAACACAAGAAACACAAACAAATAAATACTATGCAACACAAGCATGCCATATCTAAGCAATAGTGAGAAAACATGCAATTCTACAAAGTTGTCAACAATGAGATAAATTCATGTGCATACTAAATGTGTGTGAAAGTGTTATACCAAATGTTTGAACAACGATGTAGGGAAACACATGTATGAATTGTGTGTGTGTGCGCAAATGCCTTGCAAGAGGAAGAAGAATCTTGATACCTTAACATCTAAGTATGCGATGTTCCCCTTGAAGATGAGATTTGCACAAGATGTTGCTTCTTCACCTTTGAGGCTTCTTTCTTCCAAGAATCACCTAAGCAACAACTAATACAAATAAAGAGAGTTTTGCAATGGAATCAAGCCAATACAAATAAAGGATCTTACAGTATTTGAAGGGAAAAGTTAATTAAAATTAAAAAAAATATACACTAAAATTAATTAATTAATTAAAAAATATATATAATTTTTTTGGATAAATCTACCACTACCAAACTAATCAGTAGTGGACACCCAGTATATAAAACTTTGATTAAATAAAATATATACTACACACTTATAAAAAAAATAAAAAATCTTAGCCAATAGATTTCCACTTCCTAGGTTGAGGGTGTGGCATCTTCTCTGCAGTTGGTCCTCATTAAATTAATCTATCTAGGGTTGTACATTTTTCTTCGGATCTCTAAATCCCCACGTCCCCATCCCCATCCCCATTTAGGGATTTTTTTTTTCTTCTTCCGAAGATGGGGGGGGGGGGGGGGGGGGGGGGGTGTGTGTGTGTGGGTGTAGGGAGATGGAAATGGGGAAATGGATGAGGATGGGGATGATTTTCATCCCCAGATTGAAAAGGGATGGGGATGGGGAGACCCTCCCCTATCCCAATTTCCCAATTTTCCCTAAAACATATATTAATATATTTATATATAAATAATTATATTAATATGTTTTATAGTTATATATATATTAATATATAGAATGTTTGTTTTTTTATTGTTAATTTATAATTTTTAGTCAAATGAGGAAATTGGGGAACGGGGGAAACAAATAAATGGGGAAAAGGGGGAAAATGGGGAACTGGGGTTGGGGATGGAGATATCTCCCACCCCCCCAGAATTCCCCATCCCCATTTTCCCTAAATGGGGAATTGGGGGGGATGAGGGAAGGGTTTGGAAAGTGGGGATGAGGATGAGGGGACCTATATCCATCCTCATTTCCCCAATGTGCAACCCTAAATCTGTCCTTAATTGTTAATTAATTAACTCTTATCACATTCTCGATTAGCACCATCTCAATTGATTACCACTTTGAGGTATTGATTATTTAATTAAATAACAAAAATTGAAAGAAAAAAAAAACATTATCACCAAATCCGATTTGCAATCCAATAAACATTTTTCAATATATGTTTTTAACTCAAAATAGATTTTTGATTAGTTAAATAAATTTAAATTTATCTAACAATTTTTTTAAAAAATTTTCTAACAACTCATATAGGTTATATATAAATATTGTGCAATTGTTAACCAATCAAGTGTTGTAGACCAATAGTAAAGGCTTAGCACTTTGATATGAGGTTGTAAGTTCGATTCCTCATAATGACAATTAATTGTCAATATTATCAAGGGTGGGCCGGTGGTGGTCGACAAGAACCAACGAATTTATTTCGTCAGCTAAAACTTGTTTTTTGTCGGCTATAGGTTTTAGCCGACAAAATTTTTTCGTTGAGTAATACCTTTCCAGACGAATTTCGACCTTTCCCCACGAAAATAGTTTGTCTGGAAAGACTAAAATTCTTGTAATGAGAATTTTTCTGCATTTGAATAGAACTCATTCCTCTTCCATTCTAATTTTTCTATGAAGATTCCCCTCTTGAATCTTCATTTCTGGCCTCTGGTCCTTTCTTGTAAATCATTTCTTATTGGAAGGCTTGCTGCAAAGATTAATCAAAAAACCTGCTCATTCTTTTCTCATGTACCTCAATAGAACCCATTAATTCATGAATTGACATTTGAGACAAATTTTTAGATTCTTCAATAGTAGCAACTACATGATCAAATTTAGGTGCTAAGCTTCTCAAAACTTTTTCAACAACTCTCTTATTGTCAATGGTATCTTTGTAACTTCTTATTTGGTTAACAATACCAGAGACTTTATTGAAGAAATTTTGAATGGATTCACCTTCTTTCATAAATAAATTATTAAATTCTCTCCATTAGGTTTGGAGTTTAATGGAGATTACCTTTTCACTCCCTTGAAATTCTACTTTGAGAATTTCCCATGCTTCCTTTGATTTTGAAGCGAAAGAAATTCTTGGAAAAATTGCTTTGCTTACCCCTTACTGGATGAAGAATAATGCTTTAGCATCCTTCTTCTTGTTCTCCTTGAAATCCTTTTTCTTAGCATCTGATCATGTTTCATAGCCTTCCTCTACAAGATCCTAAAGATCTTGAGAGATGAAAAGAGTTTTCATCTGGATACTCCAAAAATAATAATTTTCTCCTTCCACTACCAAAAAAAAAAAAAAAACCTATCAGTGACGAACTATTTTCGACGGCACTAATTGCCGTCGGAAATAGTACCTTTTCCAACAGCTATTTCAGTGCCGTCGAAAATAGTCAAAAAGCCGTCAATTTTGTTCTCAATTCCGACGGCACAAAAAGTACAGTCAGAAATAGTATTTGTCCCGTTAAAAATAAGGAAAAGGAATACACTATTTTCGATGGCCTAAATGCCGTCGGAAATAGTCTTGTTCCATTTGAAAAATAAAAAATGGAATACACTATTTCCGACGGCCTCAATGCTGTCGGAAATAGTCTTGTTCCATTTGAAAAGAGAAAAAGGAATACATTATTTCCGACAGCCTAAATGCCGTCGGAAATAATCTTGTTCCATTTGAAAAAAGAAAAAGGAATACACTATTTCTGACGGCCTAAATGCCGTCGGAAATAGTCTTGTTCCATTTGAAAAGAAAAAAAATGGAATACACTATTTCCGACGGCCTCAATGCCGTCAGAAATAGTCTTGTTCCATTTGAAAAGAAAAAAAATGGAATACACTATTTCCGATGGCCTCAATGCCGTCAGAAATAGTCTTGTTCCATTTGAAAAAAAAAGGAATACATTATTTCCGACGGCATTGAGGCCGTCGGAAATAGTCTTTGTTTTGTTGATCCCGGTTTTATGGAATAAATAAATAATTTATTATTATAATATTAATTAATAAATTAGAATGGGATGTATGTAATTTATAACACTACACAAAAAATGTGACTTGTAGGTCAATATTTTAAATGTATCACTATATGTGTTAAATGTATCCAAAATTCACTGTCAACAAAA
>OX940802.1:31659168-31857299 GCA_954870605.1 Acer campestre | reverse complement strand
AACTTTAATAATTTTAATAAAATATTATTTCTAAAAAAAATATCTCAATAGTTATATTTAAATAGTATACAAAAAAATATATTTAATTACATAGTATACAAACATATCAATAGCTTATATATAAATAAATATGCAAAACACATTAGATATATGGTTACAACAAAATGGTAAGGGAAACCCTTATTGTTATCCAGGTTAAGGGTTCAAGCTACATGAATTTCATGGATTTAGAGTGCCACATGCTGGGTGATGTGGCGACTATCAAGTTCAAACATGCTCTTTTTTTTTTTTTTTTTTTTTTTTTTTTTTTTTAATTCGACTATTTCTGACGGCTAGCGGTAAAGCCGTCGGAAATTCAAGTAATTTTGACCACCTTGAATCACTATTACCGACGACACTTTTATCTTTTCTGATGGCCATGGCCGTCGGAAATGGTAGTATTTGTGACGGCCCGTCAGTGAATAGTTATTCCTAACAAACGTATTTGTGACGGCCTCTGACGGCTTTTCCCCGTCGGAAAAGGGTATTTCCGAAGGGAAATGGTCTTTTCCGACGGCATTTAGCCGTCGGAAAAGACCATTTTTTTGTAGTGTTCGAAGACTGGAAAAAGACTTTGTGGAAAATTCCGGCTGGATGTTGCTGTTGCCGTAGAACTTTGATTAATAAGGCTAGAAAAAAAAAATAACCTTGCTCTGATACCAAATTTGTTGGAGATTTATGTGAAAAAAAGAAGAGAACAAGGATAATTTTTATAAAGAAATTATTGAAGAAGGGAAATATCTTTATTGCTGGAATTTTTCTCTTTGATTACAAAGGTAGCAAAAGATACATATTTATACATGGTCTTGAGAGACCACATTCGTAGAATCTAAGAACATTAATTTCTTAAATTTAATCCTATCTTATCTCTAAGAGACTTGATTAGGATTTCAAGATTATCTAGATACATGTACTAACACATTCATTCTCTAGTTCAATGCATCTAGATTTATCATCACATTAATTTTCACATTTTACAAATTAGATATTTCAACATTTATAAGTATTGACTTCCATCATTCCTGCATATTCTTTATCTTGACGTTACAAAATCATATTAAAATGTTTATGTTGTGTGTTTATCCTTGCAGTGCGAAAGATCGATCATGGCTTCATTTATGCCATAAGTCTAGGAAATTAAATCGACCAGGAACATATTCATAACATCCCTATGTGGCTCTACGATCATACTTCGGGTATGTTTCGAAAAGTAAAATCATTTATTATAGGGTGAAATTCATTTTTGTCCCTCTAGTTTGACCTAATAGTCAAATTGGTCTCCCAGTTTTCAGAATTGTTTCGTTTAGTCTTTCCGTTGAAAAAGTAAAATCTGATAGGTATAGAGGGTCAAATGACCTTGCTGCCCCTTAAAGTGGGTCATATTGATTGAAGGACATTTTTACCCTCCATCTCTCTTTTTTAATTAAAATAAATGTTGATAAATATTTATAAACTTTTTAACAATTTTTTTTTAATAACAAAAATTTAAACAACTCAAATCTTCAAACAACCCAGATCCAAAATACCCAAATCTTCAAACAACCCAGATCTTTAAACAGCCCCTAACCCAGATCTTCAAACAACACAGATTCAAACAATCTAGATTCAAACAACAACAACAACAACAACAACAACAACAACAATAATAGTGGTAGAGAATGGAAAAAAAAAAAAATACCACCATCAACCTGATCCAAAAACCACAATCATCATCATTATCACTTCCACACTAAACTACCATCATCGGCAGTCAAACCAGCGACCATGGCTGCTGCCGCCAACGAACCCAGAAATTCCCCCCGCCACCACCAAAATCCAACCCAAAAACATATCCCACTACTAAAATTAACCAACCACCACACTTAGTGAATCGCAAATCACCCAACCACCATCACCAAACCAAGAACCCATTGAATCAACCACCGCAAAACAAAAACCCATTGAATCTGTGATGAGATCGGGATCGAGAGAGAGTGAGAGAAATGAGATCGATTGAGAAAGAAAGGGAGAGAGAGATGAGATCTCGAAAGAGGGTTTGGTGGTGGTGGTGGTGGATGATTTTGGAATTGATGGTACTGGTAGTGGTGTTGATGTTGATGGATGATTTTGGAATTGAATGAGAGAGAGAGAGAGAGAGAGAGAGGGTCAGTAGAGAGAAATGAAGATTATTTTTTAATATTCTAATTTTAATGATTCTGGAATTGCATGTGAGAGAGATGGTCAGGAGAGAAAAATGAAGATATATATATATATATTAATATTCTAATTTTAATTATTAATGATTAGGGTTTGAAATTTTTTTATTTGTAATGATTAGGGTTTGAAATTTTAATTATTAATGATGAGTGGGTGGTGTTATTAAATCTGTTTTGTTTATTTATTTAGTATTTTGTTAATTTTTTTTTATTTGGTGTTATTTTTGTAAAATTGAGATGATGAGATTTGTGATGTTTGTTTTGTTTGTTTTTTAATTAATCTTTAATGAATAAGTCAATTTACGGTCTTGCCCTTCGACAAAATGTTTCTAGAAGCAATTAGTGTAAGTTTAAACTTTTACCCTCTTAACTTTGATAGAGTCTTTGAATACCCTAACAGAATTGGACGACAAGGACCAAAATATAGATTTTTGGTAATTAGAGGGACATGTCATCACAATACTGAAAACCGTGGAACCAGTTTAGCTATTAAGTCAAACTAGAGGGACGATAATGAATTTCACCCTTTTTTATATATGATCTGTTATGAAATGATTAAAATAAACAAGAACAAGATAACGTAAAATATAAAGTAGGAGATAGAAAGTAGCTAGTAAGAAGAAACTAATCATCAAATCATCACAAATACAATATGTAATGACTCCTTTTATAATCTCTAAATTGAATTGCAAAGTTGTGATTACAAATTGGAATGACAATGATAATAATACTTAATAATGTATTTAAATTGGATCATAAAATTTGTAAGTTAATGTATTCGTGGGGAGATAAAGGAGAAAATCTTTAGTGCATTGGGTGCACTAGATGAGTGGTGCACCTAGAGATGACAGTATTCCCCGTGGGGCCTCGCCCCATTCAGCAGGGATAGAGGATAATATTCCGGGACAAGGACGGGGATAGGGACAAAATCTTGTCCCCGAAGGTGAAATGGGGGCGGGGCGGGGGCGGGGACGGGGATGGGGGAAGCACTCCCCGCCCCAATATATATATATATATATTTATAATATGAAGCAAAGGAAAGAGGTGAGGTCATTAACACAAAGAGGCAGCCAGAGGGCCCTAAACCTGGTTTCATTGTTGAAGGTGCAACGTTGGAAACCGTTACTCCCATTCCTTATGATGTTGTTAATGATCTTAAGAGTGGTTATTAGGTCATTTCCTTTTGGTTTTGGTCTTGCTGTTTGTTTAATTGCTGCAAACTTTTGTAGAGTGGATCGACTTATTTGGATGTATGTTCATCCCAATTAGTTTTGTTTTTGAAGACGAATTGCATCAGCAGATAATTTTTTTTTTTAATTATTTATAATATAATATATAATATTCATATTTTTAAAATCATTTAACATTAGTTTTTAAAACATAAATAGTTTTTTTTTTTTTTTTGAAAAACTAAACTTTAGAAGTTGGTTTGTTTTATAGAATTTTTTATTTTAGATTAAATATGTATTTATACTTTTTTCTTTGTTTGAAGTTGTAATTTTTAAATGTATAGTTATATTATATGGGAAATGGGGTGGGTATGGGGGAAACCCCTCCAACGGGGAATCACCGCCCCGGCCCCACTTCTCTTAATGCGGGACGGGGACGGGGATGAGAATGGTTTTGGGGGGTGGGGATGAGGATGGAAAAGCATTCCTCGACCTCGACCCACCCCGTTGCCATCCGTAGGTGCACCAGCCACTTATATAGTGCATGTGTTAGTAAAAAAATAAAAATAAAAATAATAGGAAGAAACAAAAAGCAATAAAATAATAATGAAAAATTAAGAAAAGTAAATAAAAAGGCTGACATATACATATGTGTCAATATATCAGTGGATGGGTGCACCGCTCAGCTGGTGCACCCGGTGCATTGAAGATTTTCTCAGAGATAAAAAGTTTGCACTTTACTTATATGAACATCCATTTAAATAATATTTTCGTGATAATACTCCTCATTGGATGTTCATAATAAGATAATACGAAATTAAAACCTTTGCCAGTAAAATCCTAGAGGAAAAGAGAAATCTAACAAAGGAAAATGATTACATAATTCATTTGCATCTCAATTAATCTTTGGTGGTATTGGGATGCAAAAATGTATGGTTAAAACTTAAAACCTTACTACGAAAAATCACGTGTATAAAAATCTAGTGATCGATCAAGGAAAGAGTAGGATGCATAATATCCCATCCAAAATTAGCAACTCCTCTTAATCAATATGTTTCCCCTCATTCGGATGTGGATGTTGCAATATTTTATCATATTTGTACTTTGTTAGAGGAAAAAAAATCAGTGGAATAACCTAAGCAAAAGCCAAAAGATAGACATTTATTTGCTGTATCAAGTTAAAAGATATACAATGATCACTGAATTTGGTGTGAATTTGGTGCTTTGACATGTTTAAGGATATGCCTCATTAAAAGTCTTACTAGTAAAACCCAGCAGAGTAAATGAACATACATATGTCCAAATTGCTCCTCTAATAGAATGCCCCATTGACAAAAATTCTTAATAATGTGCAAATCTGACTATCTGTAGATCAAATCTGCTTAGCATCAATTTGTTGGTTTTCTTGAAGTAAAGCTCACGGGTATAAAAGAATTTAGGAGATTATGCTTAATTAATATTGCACTCTGCTGCAACTTTTACACATACTTCCCTTTCTTTTCGTTAACTAAATGTTAATTGACAGTTTGACTAACCATAAAATTTAAAATGTCTAAATTACCCCTGAATTAATTATTTTATTATAATAATTATTATTTTTGAGATTGTATTATAATAAAATTAATTAACTAATAATTTTTTTAGTCAATTGACAAGTTCTTGTTTCTAATCATTTTTTTTAAAATAAAATAAAATTAAAAGACTTGTACGTACTTCATTTCAATTTTCCATTAATCTGTCTCTAGTCTCTATAGTCCTCCCAAGGAAAAGATTTTTATTTTCCTTAAAAAAATGTTTTTTTTTTTTTAAATAAAAAAATTGTTAGTTAATTAATTTTATTAAAATAAAATCTCAATAATAATAATAATAATAATAATAATAATAATAATAATAATAATTAATTCAGGGGTAATTTAGACATTTTAGATTTTATGGTTAGTTAAACTGTTAATGAAGACTTAATCAACGAAAAGCATGAGAAATATATGCAATTGTGGTAAAAGTTGCAGCCGAGTGCAATGCTGATTAAACTTATGGCATGTTTGTGGCTTTGTGCAATATTCCCTTTAATTTATCCAACACATGGATCCCACAACCTTACATATGAGTTCTACCATATAACTTTCACTCTTACATTTACTAAGAGCAACTCCAACCCACGCCAAACTTCATATTTTGCAATTCTCAAGCTTTTTCTTATTTTTTATTTTATTTTATTTTATTTTTATTTTTTTAATGTTTTTATTTATTTTTTTTTGTTTTGTGAACAATCGAGCGCCAAGGGTCAAACCTGGTGCTCAATTGTTCACACACTATTTTTTGTTATAAAAAAATTCTTTAATTGTCAAATCAATGGTTTATTTATTTATTTTTTTTTTCAAATCTCTAATTTAACCCTTATATACTTAATTCCAACAATATATATTCTAAAAAAATATAGTGTTGGAAAGATCTCATTGAGATCTTTAAAATGACACCAATATTGATATACTTATTTAATTTATTTAATTTACTTATTAATTATATATTAATATAATGTTAAAATTTTATAATAATTTAAATATTTATCGGAAGAATATTCTTTAAAGATGCTTTTTTAATATAAAATTTGGTGTTGAATATTGGAGTGGAAAATAATTTATTGTAAGTATATTCTTAAAAGATTCTCATTCAACTCCAAATTAGAATAGAGTAAGTTTCCAACATTAGAGTTACTCTAAATGGATATAACTCCACCAAATAACTATCAACCTATTTTAGCATATAGCTCTTTATTGGAGATTACAACTAAATTCTTTTTGACAATCTATATATGAACAAAAATCACTTTCAAACACAAAGATCTATATTTTCAGTGACACATATACATGTTGAAGTATATAAAATTCCTTGTAATCAATAATGCTTTTAGGACAGATTAATTTTTGTTTTTGGATCTCTTGTGAAAGTGATACAGCCCTACTTTGTTTTAACTTCCGATTCACGTAACACTAATTGATCGATTAACCGATTTCATTTTCATGGGATTATATACGAAGTTGTGATCACGATTTATAAGTCAGAGCTTCAAAGACTTGACATCGATCGACTAGATAAATATGCTGTGATTTTCACTTATAAAAACTGATAACTAGATTTTTAGTTAGTCAAATTTTAATTATCTGGATTCAACTTCCAAATTTCCAATTAAGTTAGGCCATAGAGCATAAATCTTGCCCAAAATAATCTTAAGATCGATTGTTTGATTATGATATATAGCAGTTTTAGGCTAAATTCATGACATGCGTTGCAGCAGGGAAACTTTATTGTCAACTGTTGTTTGTAAATCAAAAACAATTCTGAGTCGAATCTGGAACAGTTAAGGGATCGAGGCCCATGTTTCACACGGTGTCTTTAAGACAATTGTTGGAGTTTGAGTATATCAATTCGATGCTCTCACGGGGGAGAATTCTAATATACTTTGATCTTATATTTTCATGAAATAAATTATACTCAATTAACGCTCTCAAAATGCATGTTTATCACAAATTTTCCAACTTGATAAAATCTACTAAAGTCACGTTAGATTACTCAAATAATGTGCTACGTGAGTTGTAAGTTGTAACTAACATATCACTCTTTCACTATATCGTTTCATGATTTATACGGTGATAATTATAAACTAATATACCAAATAATTTAACATGAATTTAGACAAATATTTTGATAATCCAAGCTATCCAGCATTACTTATAATGTTCAGTTGAAACTATTTTTTTTTTTTTTTTTTTATAGTTCTTACACGTGTGACGGAGTAGAATGATCATCATGAAAAGCTGATGACAAGTTGACAACTTGACCTGATTTTGCTTCAATTGTTTTTTAAGTTTCAACTTAAGATTCATACGTGTCAAATATTTAGTGGTCTACTCAGAAACTGCAGCAAGGCCTTCTCCACTGCCGGAGGAGAAATCGGCCTCCTCCGGCGACGCGGAGTTCATCTCAAATGCTTTTTTCAAATACTTGCCTACCCAAAAAAAAAAAAAAAAAAAAAAAAAATTGTGTACCTTTATTTGTATTTCTATTTATTTTTCTCATCGCTAGGGCTTTTTATTTTTATTTATTTTTTATTTATTTTTTTTATTTTTTATGGAAAGAGCACCTGAAAATCTGGAAAACCAGATCCAGGGCAAGGTTACAACTAATCTGGGACTCCACAAATAAAACTAATTGAGCACAAGCCCAGAACAGTGTCCCACAACGGGAGAAAAATGCCCACACAAGAGTGGGAATACAACCAAAACATAAAACTAAACACAAAGAAACACACAAGCTGAAACCTCATCGCTAGGGCTTCGATCGATATTTTAGTTCTATAAATTAGAAAGATATTGAAATGCATTATGCTTATGTGCCAACCTACCTTCCATCTCCTCTTTTTTCCATAGTTCGCGGGGTCATGAAAGATTCATCTCTTTTTCTGTATCGAGTCTTCACTTTTTTGAGATACTCATTATGACTCAACTAGCTTTTCAATTGCATTATTTGTCCGATGCTTTAAATTAGTAAATGCAACTCCTACTACAAGAGAGAGGTATCCTCACACTTTACGATTTAATGGATATTGTGAGACTCAAACTTCTCTCACAAAGATGAAATGAAAAGTGCGTAACAGTTTTGTTAAGAGTGGAGGTGCAAATTAGTATTCAATTTTGAATTTAATTTTTAGATTTCATTTAATTTGATATATCCATGATAATTTTCACATGTTTGATAATGTATCAGCTTTTCATTGATATAATAATTTGGATTTTGCCTGCCGTGAACCAATATAACAAGAAGAGTTTGTGATCATTCCATAAATTAATTACACTGTAAGCACGACTTGAAGGTCTCCCCACACTATATATATATATATATAAAAGGTATCAAGGTTTGAATTTTAATAGGTTGATGGAGATTGTGAAACCTTCGATAGGCTTTTAACAATTTACAGATCAAAGTTAAATTTATAGATTAGCATGTAACTTCACATATCACTGAATTGGTTGGTACATATCATAAATTTAATATTCAACTTCACAAATTAACTATTGGGTCCCGATGCTTACATGCCAAATTTCCAAATTTTCTGCTTCGTGTATATCTGAACAGAGGTGATAGGTGACCAACAATCAGTACTGTGTGTAGACTGTGGACGTTTCAGGTAGTTAGGAATTGGTATTGACTAGGAAGAATGAGCATTGAGCACACTCAATATATCACTACTAAAAAGCAAAATTAATTGGTGGGGACATAAACCTTTTCAATATAAATATAAAAACTTCACCCGTCTAAATCTGTAACATAGATTCTATGGCATTGACATTATTGTTTGGCACGCTTCTTTTTCAACTCATTTTTATTCACAAGCTAAAATATCTACAAAGCCGCCAACCATGAGGTACGTACCGCTTTGGCCTATTAGAGCTCATGGTTTTATCTAATTTTAATGGGATTAAAGTTAATCTTTATTTATTTATAAGACATTAATTTTGACTACTTAAACCAATGTGTTAGAAAACTTTTAACAGTTTTAATTCAAAGGCATGGACCTTTCTAAATTGATCCTATATACAACTTTTATAAGTGATGTCAAGGGCGTAGCTTAGCTTGGAGATGAACGAGTTTAGAGTTTGGATAAATAACTTCCAAATCAGCAACTCGAATCCTACCAATAACAAAAAGCTTCACATATATATATACACACTACTCTAGGTAATAGATAACGAAAAAAAAAGAAAGATAAGTACTGTTTTCTTTGGTTATACGTATTTAAGGTGAGATTTTTCAAGTCATTGAAAGATAATTAGATAAAGATAACAACAGTTACAGGTTTGGACAAAAGTTGATTTAGTTTCGTATGTATTGACAATTAATATTGTTAACCAAGTGGTACAATCTGGTTATTTGCATGAACCGTGTTTTGTTACCTTAAAGTTGGAATTTAAAGTGGGTTTCACTTTCACCGCCGTCTAATTGGTTGCTATTTGCTATACATACGTCATAGATTCCCATCCCATTATTGTCAATGAGCTTGTAGTTGCTTCTTTTTTCTTTTCTAACAATAGGTTGAAAAATTAGGTTGAAGCTATTACATATACCTATCTAGTCTCTTCATATACAGTCTAATTATGAATATGTCGCCAACAGAGGCGTAGCTCAGCTGGTAAATAGATGTGCTTTAGACTTAGATAAATGACTCTCAAGTTAGTAGCGTGAATCCTGCTAATGACAAAATCTTTCAAAAAAAAATACCTGATCTCAAATTAATAGATATTGTTAAAAAAAATAAAAAATAAAAAATAAAATTGAACATTTTTTCCCGGAAAACTTATAGAAAACTTGTGGATATATTTCGTATACGAACACGTTTGGGCGGTTAAAGAATATTTGAAGCTTCCACCCACATGGTACAAAACCAGTTAAGCAGATTACAAGTGTAATCACGTACACAATTAGAACTAAAAAAGTCCCATTTTGACTCTGGTTCTATAGATGTCTTTTTCATGAAACCAAACTTTCCCTGAAAAATTCTCACTTTCCCAACAACAAGACCCTGCTTTGTTGATTCATAGCATGCATGAATTCGAGCCACAGACGGCGGCACCACCTCCCTTTCATTTAGTCAAAAGCCTTCCACCACAACCTCCTCACAAACAACATTATAAATAGCACTCACCATCACACATTCTTTTTCCAAGAAAACTTTCAAATATATCAGAATATCATATATATATATATATATATTTCAAACATATATCGATCAAAATGGAGAGAGTTAAGAAGTTTGTTAGCTTCAACATGATCCGCTGCATTATTGTTCTTGTTCTTGTTGTTTCTGCTACTATATACGAGGCAGAAGCACGTCCATTATTGCACGGTTCAAGGTTGTATGTGAGGGTCAAGGATAATTCAGGACCAAGCCCTGGTGTAGGGCACAAATCATATGGAAATGTTCAAGCTTTATTGGGAGGGGAAATGAAATCTGGTCCAAGTCCTGGTGAAGGGCACAAGGTGGTAGATCAGGGAATATTAGGCAACAATTAAATTAATCAAATATTGTTAATCGTGTAAAGATTATTATTATTGTAATGTGTTCCCTTTTATGGTTTATATGTTTATAATTCTGAAACATAAATAAGTTTCAAAGAAGTGTTGTAGACGGTAGAAAGCGAGTATTTTGACAAAGAAAAAGAGAGAGAGAGAGAGAAGTGGTGTGGTTGGTGTTGTTAGAGAGATCAGTCAGAGAGCCCTGTACATAGATTGTTTTCTTCAAATTCTGTGTTGTGATCGATTAATCAATTCATGATGCAGAATTTGAATACTATTACAAATTTGGAAGTTGGAGGTGATTAATATGATTCGAATCCACAATATCAACGATGTGTGCATGAAAGTCATGAAGTAGGCCGGGCATGCTGTTTGTTGTTTGTTTTGAGGTAGGTTTTGTTAATTTGTTAGTCTTTTGTAAAGAGTTTTGGTTTATCCATACATCTCTTTTTCAATAGCTAGCCGGTGGACTGTTTGTTAACTTCTTGTGTTATTAAATGTGATTTTCTTGTTCCCTATAGAAATAAATGTGTGTATGTGAAAGGCTTATATTTGATATATTTCAAACTTTTTTTTTTTTTTTTTTAATTATTAAAAAAGAACTATTGCAATAGGACTGTTGGGATCTACCGAGATTAAACAATATATATGCGGTCCGGATATCTACTCCCATAATCTGAAAAAAGAACTCTTCACACATGCTTATAAGATGCGCATGATAGGATTTAAACCTCTCACCACTTATATGGGAGGGAGGTGCATTACCAGTTCTGTTAAGAGGTGATGTGTATTTCAAAACTTTTTTTTTTTTTTTTTGGTGGATATATTTCAAACTTAAAAGAAGCTTTTATTTTAGTCGATAAATTAATGAATAAATTATACCAAACTTATCTAAGGTTTGTTCTTTCACACTCATATTAACTTATACAAAAACCGACAAAGACCTTTCATGCTATTATTCAAACTTGGTTAAAGTTAATAGCTATCAATCATGTCATGTCCCACAAAAATTTATTAAATTTCATTAAAATGTAATTGATGTACACATTAATGCGAGAATTTCTGTCAGGACAAGAAAATTTGTGGTTTATACCTTTTCTATAATCATGTGGACCACGAAATTGTTCAGATGTCAAAATTTCATTAATTTACTGAATTTTAGACAAATAAGTGATTTTGTCTTAATCAAAACTCTTAACACCAAGCTTGATCAAGTCCATGTTTTAACAAAGAAATGCGGATCTTCACACACTTATATAGACACACAAAATTAAATAGAATACAAGATGTTCAATTTTGCAACCCAAGACAATTTTCATTCTCTCCAATCTCTGTACTATATAGCTATGGCTTCCAAGGAAGGAAATGAAGATCATCATGTGTTAATGGTGGCATTCTCTTCACAAGGTCACATTAATCCATTCCTGAGACTCGGCAAACGCCTTGTCTCTAAATGGCTTCTTGCCACTTTAGCCACCACCGAAATCACCCAACGTACATCGAATGCTCAACGGTGGCAGTTCTGTCTCTAATATCAGACTTGTTTTTTTCTCTGATGGGTTTGATATGGATTACGATCGCAAAGCCATCGTTGATAGCTACTTGGAAACTTTCGGCAAAGTTGGACCTGTAAATCTCTCCAAATTCATTCAACAACATTACCATGATAAGCAGAAGAAACTCTGTTGCATTATTAGCAATCCATTTGTTCCATGGATGGCTGATGTTGCTGCTGAGTATGGAATCCCTTGTGCGATGCTCTGGATTCAACCTTGTTCACTTTTCGCTATTTATTATCGTTTTTACAATAATTTGAATCAATTTCCAACATTGGAAAAACTTGATTTAACAGTTGAGTTCCCAGGTTTACCGGTTTTAAACATGCAAGATTTGCCTTCATTTGTTCTTCCTTCAAACCCATTTGGCAGTTTCACTAAATTGTTCTCTCAGTTCTTCTCCAACATGAAGAAACACAACTGGGTATTGATGTAGGACAGTTTAAGAGAATTTCAATTCTAGTAGGATTTATTTTTTAATTTATTTTCAATTCTAGTTAAGTTTGTTTAGGATTTTATTTTTAGTTAGTTTTTGGCAATAACTCAAATTTTGCTTCTTTAGGTATTAGCCAATTCATTATTGGTGTTAGAAAAAGAAGCCATCGATTCCATGTCTGAGCTTTGTCCAATTCGACCCGTTGGCCCTCTAGTCCCTCCTTCGCTATTCGGCCAAGATCACGAAAACGTTGTTGATGTTGGAATTCAGCTCTGGAAGCCTGAAGATTCTTGCTTAGAATGGCTGAACAATCAAGCAGATTCTTCTGTTATTTACGTATCATTTGGTAGCGTAGTAGTCTTATCAGAAAATGAAATGGAAGCGATAGCAACAGCTCTAAAGAACAGTAAACGTCCATTTTTATAGGTTGTCATGAAACCAGATTACAATTCTCCTGATAAATCAGGAGAATTGACATTAGAGTTCAAAAGAAGTGACCAAAAATCAAGGACTTACCGTGTCATGGTGTCCTCAGACCAAAGTTCTAGCCCACCAAGCCATTGCCTGTTTTTTAACTCATTGTGGGTGGAATTCTATAATGGAGACGATCTCTGCAGGTGTGCCAGTGATCGCGTACCCTCAATGGACCGATCAGCCTACAAATGCGAAGCTTTTGTCCGATATTCTTAAGATTGGTGTAAGGCTTAGGCCAAATAATGGTGGTGGTATTAACAGTGAAGAAGTGGAAAAATGTATAGGAGAAATTGTTGATGGGACAAAGTCAGAAGTGTACAAGAAAAATGCAATGGAACTGAAGTTGGCCGCGAGGGAGGCAGTTGCCAGTGGCGGCTCATCCGACAGGAATATCCATTTGTTCGTCGATGAGATTACTGGTTATAAAAGTAGGGTTTGTTAATTCTGTACATTTTTCTTTTTGAACAGCCAGTATTATTGAAGCAAACCAGAGGCAAAAACAGAGAACAGCCAATCCAAGAGAAAACGAAAGACAACAACAAGAACACACAAGCCAAAAACCAAAAACAAAACACGCACAGCACAGAGCAAAAAGATCAAAAAGAAAAACAGGAGATCATTCCATGAAAGGTTACCTTAAAAAAGTCAAATTGCAATTCCAACTTTTGTCACAACAAATGCGCAAAAAAAAAAAAAAAAAAAAAAAAAAAAAAAAATGCTAATTTTAATGTAATTACATATTAGTATATAACTACTATACAAGTACTCTGTTAGTAGTCTACTAAGGGATGTCAAAAAACCGGAACTTGCATGGACTCTACCCCACACCACCCCATATGAAGAGGGGATTTGCCAAAATAAATGGGGTTGGGATGCGGTTGAGACTTGAGAGTGATTCCTACACCCCAATATTTTAGCTTAGTAGCTGCAGTTATTTAAAGGTGTGTTGTGTTTCTAGAGACTCCAATGGTTTGGCCGATGTTTTGACAAAAAAGAGGTGCTGCGATGGATAGGGAGGACGTGGTCTGGAATGTTTTGTGATTTCTCTGTTTTTTTTTTTTTTTTTTGGTTTTTCTTTTTGCTGTAGCGGTGTCTTCAGTGCTGTTATCTTGGTCTGTTTTGGGTTCTCGTTTTGCTGCTGCTGTGTGTTGGCCGCAGCTATTTGTTGGGTGGTGCTTTTTGTGGCTTTTTGGGGGCTGTTTCCCCCCTTTGATTTTGTGTTTTCGTGTTTGCTTTCCCCTGTTCTTGGGTCTATGTGGCTTTTTTACTGTTTCAAAATAAAAATAAAAAAATAAAAAAATTTAGAAACGAGAGGGGGTTGGGATTTATTGTGCATGTCCTCATACTGATCCCATTTATAATTTATTTATTAATAATATTAGTATTTAATAAAAAAATTAACATGGATATTTTTTTCACCTAATTTGAACCTTATTTTTATTTAAGTTACAAAAAATATAGTTATTATCAAACTTGGGATGGGTTCGGGACACCTCCCTCGCCCAGGAAATTCCCCGACCCTAACTAGTCACCAATAGTTAGGGTTGAGACGGGGTTAGTGTTGCGAAAAATATGATTAACAATTTATCTCCAAATTAACAATTTATCTCCAAATTCTAATTGCTCGTAAGTGTATGAATTAAAAGACAGTATAGCTAGCAAAGCACATATATTGTTCCCATAGAGATTGAATTAATCCTACAATTCTTACCAATACTAAAACTAAGCCTTAAATTGAAAACTTTAATGAATGAGAATTTATTTGTGAATTATTGACTAAGAACAGAAAATTAAAGAAAAATAATAAAAGTTCTGATAATGCCTATTTCTACACTTAGTGTAGCCCCGATTCCTATTCTTTTGCATTCGTTTTCCGGGTAAAAACCAAGTATTTAACCTTTAAAATAAGCTTGTGCAGGTTTCTTGGCTTCCAGGGGTACTTTGGCAAAGAAAGAAGAAGTTTGGGGCAAATATGGAATTTTAGAAAATTGAGCAGGCAAAACGGCTCTTCACCCGCCCTACGTAGAGCGGGTGAACAACCATTTTACTCTAGAGGATCACCGCTCCCAACTCGCCCCCAAATGGCTCTACGAAGAGCCGCTGGAAGAACAAAGTAGCACAAATGGCTCTTCACCCGCCCTACGTAGAGCGGGTGAACAGCCATTTTACTCCAGAGAGCCATCGCTCCCAACTCGCCCAAAAACCATTGTTCGTGCAAAACAAGAAGAATGGCTCTTCACCCGCCCTACGTAGAGCAGGTGAACAGCGGTCAGGGCAAATTCTGGGAAGTTGCCTCGGTTTTCATGCCCTAATTCCACGCACTATAAATACATCCCTTCAGCTCATTTCTAAGGACCTCTACCACGACCCTTGAAGTTCCAAACACACCTATTTCACTCCAAACCTCTCAAGAACACATTTTTAACCCAAATCCTTCATCAAATCACTCAACACTTCCATCAATTCACCATCTAAACACAAATCCCTCTTCACCACTTCATTCCTTCACATCCATCTACCATAAAAAATCCCACCTTGGAGAAAAATGAGTCAAGGAGAGAAGAAGCCAAGCACATCCAAGCAAGAGAGGAGGAGATCTTCACAATAGTTTCTTCTAATCCTTTCTCTCTTTGTTTTTACTTGTTCTTACTCATGACTTGTACTCGTTTCATATATTTTGTAGTCTTTACTTGTAATATGAACTAAATCCATCTTGGCTAAGGCCAAGATGAGACCTTTTCCATGAATTAATAGTAAAGGCCACCTATTTACCTTCATTGCTTGTGTTATGTATGTGTATTTTAATTGCTTAATGCTTCTAGGTGCCTAGCTAACACTTAGTTGATATTTGGTTGTTGTGTGAAGTACCGAGAGGAGAAGCACACAACGTGCTCGACGAAATGCCCGATACAAGTCTAGTAAGATAGAAATATGCGATGCTAGCTTGTAGGATTCCATTTGTGTGCCATTATGCTTAACGAATTTGTGTGTAGTTCGGATAACCATTGAGAAATAGGTTATTGGTGCATATGAATGTTGTCTTTATCACTTGAGAGAGGTTAGAGACTAATTAAGGGCATACGAATCTACATTATCACTTGCATATTTTACTTCAATGGTGTGCCTAAAATTGTTAAGGATTGGATAGGTGGAGTCTTGGTCTTAGTCTAATTTCTCATACATATTACAATCACTTGCTTGTGTTTGGTTTAGCTTTGTTTACTTACATTGTCTTGTTTTATTATTTGCATTAGTGGTAGTCTAATCTAGTTAATTTGAGTAGTGTAATTTCATTATCAAAAATTGGCTTGTCTAAATAGTAACCAAATCAATCAATTGTGGTAATCGATTTCATCAATCCTCGTGGGACGAATTTTATTCACCATTGTACTACTCTCTCGACTCCGTACTATTGCGGGTGCTCGTTAAAGAGTGGTCAATTTTTGTTTTTGATAATGCCTATTTCTACACTTAGTGTAGCCCCGTTTCCTATTCTTTTGCATTCGTTTTCCGGGTAAAAACCAAGTATTTAACCTTTAAAATGAAGCACATTTTCTGGAAATAAATCTCATGGAAGGAATTGAAATGCCATGAACGTGGAAAGACATGCATTGACTCATATTCCTAATATAGACTTCCTAAGAGATCAAATGGACTTTCCCTCACTTTATATTGTGGCCAAGGTGATGTGTAGTGGTGTATGGGATGGAAGATATGGTAGAAGTGGATAGGATAAAGTTACTAACCATATCAAGGTGTGTATACACATTACACTTTACACAAAATTAGCTCTATTACAATTTACACTACAAGCTTCCAGGCTATAAAATTAACATTGCACATTTGTGCTACATTTGTACTCATAATAAGAGTAACTTTTCAATTGAAGAACTTGAAGGCTTAAGTGTTTATAATTCACACTTATTCTTTCTTTCTTTCTTTTTTTTTCTTCTTTTTTTTTTTTCATTTGTTTTTCTCTTTTTTTTTTTTTTTCTTTTTGTAAGCCTTTACCTAGCACAATTTGCATACATTTGCCTAAGTACATGCTTTTAATCACAAAAATTAGAGCTTTACAATACATAACTTCTATTAAGCTATACACCTTAACATGATCAATAACTAGGGAATGGTTAGGGGTGTAGTGTTTGGCCTCAATTTGCAATGAATATAGGGGTGTGGGAGTGTTTAGGCTATTTTAGTAGTTTCGCACACACTCAAGTCCAAAATCATTTCTAAAAGTCCATCTAACAAGGGAATACAAATCTCAACAAGCATTCCACATTATTTTAGTTCTATGGCAATCAATGCAAAATGTATATACAATGAGATCACAATTAAGAACAAAATCGAAGAGTGTTTAAAGAGTAGAAACAAAATATACCCTCTGAATTTGGCGCTAATAGGCTCGAAACCTCACTAGGGTAGTCTCCACTATTTTCTCAAGCTAAACAAACATAGAGGTCTCATCCACCTCAACATCAAAAAATTGGCACTGTACAAGCAAATTTAAGTGATGCACGGAGCTAAAAGCATACAATGCATGTCTCTTCCGGTACACAAAGAAAAACAACTCAACAAAAATGGACTCTAATTCCAAGATTTTTCAAAAATGACCAATTTTGTGCAGAGATTTGAAAATTTTCTAAAACAAACACCCTAAAAATCCTACGATCTAAGCACAACACATATCCACTCTTAGATCTAAACATAAATAAAAATCACAAAAATAAGCAAAGCATTATACCCTGGAAGCGCTAGCTTTTGCGAGTGGTCATTCGAACCAACCAAGCCTCCGTGAAGCTCTCTTGAGTTGTGTGGTCCATTCGACCTGAAATTTCTTTCCTTGCACAAAACAACTCAAAGAAAATCAAATGCATATGCTTTAAACAAAAATAAGAAAAATAACACGACTTACACCCCTAAACCTAGCCTAAACATTGCTTGCGCATACAATGAAAAGCATGGTTAAAAGAGGTGTTTATTTTCAACATCACAAACTACTCCGTAAAGCAATAAATCTAAGATATTTACAGAACCTAAGCTAAAACTAGTAACTATCAACGAATAAGCCACCTCCTCGGCAGCGGCGCCACTTTGATGACACGTCGTTGAGGTGTATCAAAAGATTTGAATTTCACATTCAACCTCCCAAGTGCACGAGTCAAGAGACTAGTATAGCGTGCAAGCAAGGGTATCGTTCCGTAGGGAGGTTGAATCCATCAACCGTCACTAGCTTAGCTTATTTGGAAAATATGAATTGAGGTGTGTGTGCAGTAAATGTAAATATTGCAATGAAAAGATAAATTATGTACACAAGTATTTACAAAGATAGAATGGATGTGAGAGATGTGGCATGTAAATGGTTACACTAAGTAAGTGACTCAACCATAGCAATCACACAATTTCATATAAACATGCATCGTCAATATTGAAAGCCGTGCTCACTTAATCCTCGCCAATATTCTCTCTCGAGTGACAAAGGCTATACCCACATGCACCAGCAACCTATCAACGGATGGTTACCTGAGCTGCACACGAGTTCATTAAGAACTATGAGACATATATAGCGGTTTTACATGCAAAAGCCTCGCGTATCTCTACCTTACCCTGCATGTAGTGACCAATCTACTCATGCAACTTGTGTGCTTCACCTCCCAGTCCCTCACACAACAACTAAGGTTCATTCAAGTGGTGGCTAACCACTCAAAAGCATTAAGCACTTCAAATGACCACTCAACCATCAACAAACATATTTAATAAAAGAGGCAACAATGCTAGGTTTACATCAAATCCCTAATGAATGAAAGTACACATCAAAGATGAGACAAAAACACAAAGAAAGAAATACAAAATAGATAGAAAGGAGACCCCATCCGTAACCGGGAATCGAACACCGGGTTTCTCAGTTGTCAATCCGATATGTACTCACCACTATACTATTACGGCGGTCTCCAATCTCATGAATGCTCAACTCTCTCATAGAGAAAGCTCTCTCCTTATCTCTCAAATCTCCCTAAGATGGATGGCTAAAAATGGGTCAAGCTCACCAAACAACAATGTGCAAATAGTTGATTGTTATCATTAAGAATATTCAATTCGAGTTAAGGGTTCATTATCTTGATTAAGGAATTCACCAAAATCAATTCATCACCCAACCCAAGCTATGGGATAAGCAATTGTGCCTTAATAAAAAGACCCATTAAACACAAGAATATGGAACCCAAGCCTAATCTAGCATGTGAATGCATAATCAACCAAGCTTTTCCCACTCTTTGGAGCTAATACTCAAACACTCAAATCATTCTAAACATGGCATTTTGGCTCACTCATCAACATACAAACAATCGTGGGAAGATAAATTACACTACTCCTAATATAAATTACTCTACTCCTAATCCCATTCATGCATACATATCGATTTTTACCATCCACACACATGAATATCATAATAAGAGGGAAAATTATGGATTTGGCAAAGAGTAGAACAAAACTCAAAGAATTTAAGAAACATTCATACATATATTGCACAAGTGTAGGCTTCCAAAATTCCCAAATTGGTGATTACATCCAAGAAAACAAGAAATACAAAAAGAAATGAGTTAAAAGGAGACAACCCTTGAAGACACTCCTCCAAGCTCTCCTTGATTTCCTAGCCCGTTTTTGGTCCAAAGACCACTACTTTCTTCTTGTAATCTACTCCTAGATGGGTGGATGTAATGTAAAATGGGTGGTGGAGATGTATGGTGAGCTCCCATGGAGGAAAATCCTCCATGGGAGCTTGAAACTCTCACTTATTTGGGGAAGAAGATGGAGAAGATGAAGAAAGGTGTGAGGTTTGGTTTTTGGGTGTGGGAGGTGTATAAGTTCTTGTTTCAGACCCCAAATGAGGGTATTTAAAGAGTTGGAAGGTTAGGGCATGAATGGGGTGTGAAAGGACAAGATTGCCCTTCAAAATCGGCCAAAAATCGCAAAACTGGTGCCCAGTCGCCTCCAAACCGCTGTACAACAGCTGTACACCCGCTGTACGTATAGCAGGTTGGAGGCGGATCAGAAGCGGACACATTCTGGAGTAAAATTGCTGTCCACCCGCTGTACGTAGGGCGGGTGTACAACGGTTTTGGCATTTCAGTCATTTCCAGCTTCGGGCACCGTCACGGAAATAGGCATAACTTCCTCTAAAGATATCGGAATCGCGTTCTGTAAAAACCGTTGGAAAGAGGATAGCTGGGGATTTCCAAAAATAGGTGGTACGAAACCTAATTCAATTTGAGGAGAGAGATATGGCCCCCGAAAGTTTGGTGTTCTGCACGAGCTATTTCCGTTTCAGCCCTTTTAACTTCCAAAACTCATCAATTTAGCTCAAATACCTTATTTATGGCAAATAACCTACACAAAGCTCACAAAACACATTATATAGAAAAATAAACTTGAAAACGAGTACAAACGATAGGAATTGGGGACCTCAAATAGGTGTAAATACAGTCCGATCAAGTTCACAGCAAAGAAAGTCAAAAATCAAATAGGTGAAACACTAGAGCATCCGATTTCACCATAACCAATCATACTTAATTCCTTTGGCATGTTAATTCTAATTAATTCTCCTTATTGATGATCAATTTTCCCAAATATATTTAATGGTCATGGCATCTGGTTACACTAAAAGTATTTCTACAAATTAATCCTCTATGACATCTAGATGAATTGAATTCGTAAAAACCCATTAAGTTCCATGGAAATTGTTAAAAACATCACATAAATCATAATTGCATGGCATCTACAATTAAACATTAATGGTATCAATTGCAAGAAGCAAAACTCAAGTAAAGTATGGCATCTACTCTTACTTGCATCCAGTTACTTAAAAATAGAAACATCCAAATTCAAGCACACATAGTTAAGGCACAGCAAAAGAAACTCAATAGGGAAGAAAACTCGAAATTTACATTAACCAAATAAATTAAATAATCATGGCTAGGCTACATTGTAGCCCTAGCAAAAAGAATTAGTTCCTCATAGTCATGAGTACAAGCCTACGAGAAAACATAGAAGAAAATAATGATAGAACCCGGAAAATCGATGGAATGTCGCCTTCGAACTCTTCAACTTGCCTCTGCTGCTGTCTGTTTGATCTATCTGCTGTAATTCCTCTTAAATAGGCATGAATTAGGTCTCCTTTTAGTTCCCTAATCAATCTCCAATAAGGCTAATTCAATGTGACTCAAAATAGGAAATACAATCCTTCTAACTTTATGAATCTTAATCCAATCTCAACTAATCATAATATGGAAAGTTTAGGATCAACTAAAACCGAATCAAAGTTAATTTTAGGCCTTCATTAATCTTCTAAAACATAACAAATTCATCTAAAACCTTCATTCCCGAATAGGCAGCTCGTAAATGCTTTATTTCCAAAATCCGGCGTAGAAATTCTAGGCTGACCTTTGAGTAGTAAAATGGTCATAACTCCTTTTAGAAAACTCGAAATCGCGAACCGTAAATTCTACGGAAAGCTAACTTCCGTACCTTTCCAACCATATAAGACTCGAAACCCAGTTCCTTATGAGATGATACAATTTAATTCTTGAAGTTGACCCATCAGCAGATGTTGTTTTTTCGGGCTTGATCGAAAATCTTCCAAATTGCTTCCAATTATCTCCTAGGACTTGAATAGCTGAGAACTAAGAAAAGAAATGTAAAATGCAAGAGTTTAACTCAAAAGGAAGCAATAAACTAAAGAATAGAGTTATAAAACATAGGCAATTATAATATTATAAGTTAGAGGCAAATAATTTTGTTGGGATTGGGGTTGTGATTTATTATCTATACCCCATTGACATCCCTAAGTCTACTTAGTTAGTGTTAAGGGTTTGACCAATATTTAAAAGTGAAATGACTTAACTACCCTTATCTTAAATAATTAATATAGATATAATAATTTTGTTAAAAACAAATATAATAGTCAAAATTAAAAAATGAATAGTTAAATGTTAAATAAATGAAGAAAAAAAATGGGTGATTGCATGTGAGAATACTTATATTGTTATGTATCAAGGGTCAACAGGGGTGTAGTTCAACTGGTAGATGGACAAGCTTGGGGCTTGGGTAAATGACTCTCAGGTCAGCGATTCGAATCTTACCAATAGTGAAAGCTTCAAATAAAATACCTAGTCAGTGGTGTGTTGGATGTGGACCATGAGATTTATATACTTTGACTCAAAGTGTATGTATTTGTTAAAACTTCTTCATAATCAATGATCCACATTCAATGTACTGATGTAAGTTATATAAGTCCACACTGATCAGAACATGACCATATATATAAATATATATATATATATATATAAGGGGGTTCTCTCCCAGTGGATTCCTTATTTTAATACGTAGTAATGACCTTAATGAAATCTATCAATTTAATTTAATGAATTTTGATATGAATTTGTTATTTTTTATGAATAATAAATTCAATAAAATATATTTGTAAACAAAATTTGAAAAAATTTCAAGTACTATTTTTATTTTCTTGTTTCGTCTCATTTTCTAGTGTTTCATATTCAACAAAATTGGAAAAAAATAGTTATAATGTTTGAAAAATTTTCTTGTTAGTTGGATCTTAGTTGTTTAGACTTTGGATGGACAACATTTAATGCTCTTTATATATACACACAACTGTTTGTTAGCGAACAAACCTTTCACTATACGCGCGGAAGCATTGCCGGATAGAACACAAACAAACACAATAACAAAGAAAAGATAGATGAAGAGAAGTAAATCAAAATCCAAGCACACAACACAAGAATTTACGTGGAAACCCAAATCAGGGAAAAAACCACGGCTGTCAGGACGACAAGAAAAAGTTCCAATATGTAGTAAATTGTTACAACCACACACTCAGGATCTTTCTCTAAATAATACCCCAAACCCAATTACACCCAATGCTCACTTTGAGATCTCTCTAGTATTTGCTATTATGCTCCACCCCTAATAACTTAGTTATTATGGTCTATTTATATGTATTACATGGAGTTTAAACTAACAAGGAAATCTATCTCCTAGTCATACAAGATTTACTTGTTCCACATAAATACTATTTCCTATTTATGACAAGTCTTTACTTCAAGGAGAAATCCTTTTCCCATTCGAACTCTAGAAGCAACATATTTCCTCTTCCATAAATATTTCCTGATTCAACGCGTGCTTGTGATTAACTACGATTCAAGTTGCAGTTGACCACCTGCTTCCTAAACCGTGTTGAACTTGACCACTCAGAAAACCGTGATCCACGCGCCAAACCATGTTGACCGCTGCCGATGTCACAACGCTTCGCACAGCGTGCTCCTCTGTGATAAATACCGCTCTCAAACCGCTGCCGAAAAAATCACAGCGCTCTCGCAGCGCTCTTCCCTGACGCCTGACCGCTGCCTTGCTGCTGTCAAATGCGCAGCGCAATGCGCAGCGCTCTTCACAAAATTAAACCGCTGCACATACGCTGCCAATTCAACAGCGGTGCAACAATTCTCAATTTGCTTTGTTATTGTTGACTTTTGCTACACACTCCACCAACCTTACTTTGCATAAGAGACAAAAAATAACTTTGCTTTCTTAATTTCACATAAGACAAAAAACATCTTTTTTGCTTTAATTAAATTTGTCTTATTTGAAGGTCTTTACCAATAATCTCATACTTCCAAACGCTTTCACGTTTCCAGAAAGTCTCCGCATTGGTAAATCGTGTTTGGTAATCATTGGTAATTCGAGCCATATCCAACAATCCTCCCTTATGGCGAGAATTTCCAAAACTTGTCCTCAGCTACGATTCTCATCACCAAGAATCAAACATACCTACCACTAGATATAAACACTTAGGAAACAACCATCCTAAGATTTCACCGGCACATGTCGAAATTTACCTTGCTGAAAATTGTGGTGCAACTCCTCACGTTAGGTTCCCAGGGAGTTCGCTCAGCCATCGACATCCTTGTCCACCACACACCTTGCATCACTTCCTAACCAATGCCCGTGCGCAATTGTGGACCCGCTATCAGCTACATCCTTTTCACGGCAACTAGCGGTCATGCCATGAGGATGTTTATGCCCCTTTAGAGGGCATCGCTGTAGTCGTCATACTCAAGAGAGGTGATTGCCGGATCACCCTCTTTGGAGCCCTTAGCCACACTTGTCTTCTTATTTTTGCAATCCTTCCTGATGTGTCCAGACTGTCCACATCCCCAACAAGTGACTTTCCATTTGGAGTTCCCCTTTTTCCTGTCAACCAAAAGAGCCAAGTTATCAGAAGATTTACCTTCACTTTTTTAGCCTTCGTTCCTCAGAGATAAGTTTGTTCGCTACATCTCCAAAACATATGGTTGAACTCCCATGCATCAAGATTGGCTTCATGTGCGCATAGGACGGTGGAAGGGACCAGATGAGTCTAAGACCTTTGTCTTCTTCATCAATCTTTACTCCAATCGACTCTAATTCTGAAACTATTCCATTGAGCACTCCTAGATGATCAGAAATTTTCGTACCTTCAGTCATATGTAGCATGTGAAACTGCTCCTTCAGGTAGAACCGGTTGCAGACGCTATTCGCTTGATACAATTCTTCAAGCCTCTCCCAAAGTTCTTTCGCTGAATATGTTCCATGAATATTTACAAGAACGTTCTTGGCTAGGCACAATCGTATCGCACTCGCAGCTCTCTCATCCAAATCCTCCCAATCATCATCGCTCATCTTTTGTTTACCAGAACTAGTACTAGCCGTTTCTTTACTAGAATCTCCAGAGCCTTCAGGGTTCGCAGGGGTTGACTTGCCCTTCAACGCCTTGTGTAAACCGTTTTGGATTAATATATCTTTGACTTGAACTTGCCACAAGCCAAAGTTTATCTTTCCGTCGAATTTCTCAATATCGAATCTCATCATCCTTGCCATAAAGTTTGTTAAGACCACTATCAAGCAACCGGGGCTTTGATACCAATTGTTAGCGAACAAACCTTTCACTATACGCGCGGAAGCGTTGCCGGATAGAACACAAACAAACACAATAACAAAGAAAAGATAGATGAAGAGAAGTAAATCAAAATCCAAGCACACAACACAAGAATTTATGTGGAAACCCAAATCAGGGAAAAAACCACGGCTGTCAGGACGACAAGAAAAAGTTCCAATATGTAGTAAATTGTTACAACCACACACTCAGGATCTTTCTCTAAATAATACCCCAAACCCAATTACACCCAATGCTCACTTTGAGATCTCTCTAGTATTTGCTATTATGCTCCACCCCTAATAACCTAGTTATTATGGTCTATTTATATGCATTACAGGGAGTTTAAACTAACAAGGAAATCTATCTCCTAGTCATACAAGATTTACTTGTTCCACATAAATACTATTTCCTATTTATGACAAGTCTTTACTTCAAGGAGAAATCCTTTTCCCATTCGAACTCTAGAAGCAACATATTTCCTCTTCCATAAATATTTCCTGATTCAACGCGTGCTTTTGATTAACTACGATTCAAGTTGCAGTTGGCCACCTGCTTCCTAAACCGTGTTGAACTTGACCACTCAGAAAACCGTGATCCACGCGCCAAACCATGTTGACCGCTGCCGATGTCACAACGCTTCGCACAGCGTGCTCCTCTGTGATAAATACCGCTCTCAAACCGCTGCCGAAAAAATCACAGCGCTCTCGCAGCGCTCTTCCCTGACGCCTGACCGCTGCCTTGCCGCTGTCAAATGCGCAGCGCAATGCGCAGCGCTCTTCACAAAATTAAACCGCTGCACATACGCTGCCAATTCAACAGCGGTGCAACAATTCTCAATTTGCTTTGTTATTGTTGACTTTTGCTACACACTCCACCAACCTTACTTTGCATAAGAGACAAAAAATAACTTTGCTTTCTTAATTTCACATAAGACAAAAAACATCTTTTTTGCTTTAATTAAATTTGTCTTATTTGAAGGTCTTCACCAATAATCTCATACTTCCAAACGCTCTCACGTTTCCAAAAAGTCTCCGTATTGGTAAATCGTGTTTGGTAATCATTGGTAATTCGAGTCATATCCAACACTGTTGTAATTGGATGGCTTTCCACCATCTTCTCTTCTTAGCTTTTTGGATACACCAACCCATGTGGAAGCTTAGTCATCAACTGCTTCATCCTTAAGTTAATATAGGTGGCAATTTAGATAAGAAATTGCAATAAGCACCCCTTTGATTGCTTGCCCATATGTATGGCCTTCATATTGTAAATGAGGCTAATCCTCCTGATATAAAAATTTCACTCGTCTCTCTCTCTCTCACTCACTCTATTTATTTGTTATTTCATTTATTCATAACATCAAGATTTAATGCCATTGTTTTCATTTATATCGGCACTGTTAATGTATTTGCAAGTTGAACAAGAGCGTCATATGTTTATTTATTTATTTATTTATTTATTTATCAATTTACAAACAATTATACGTAATAATTTTGGCGTGAATTCATGAATACATGACTTGATCATTGGAAATAGAAGAGTGAAAGTCACATCATATATATATATTTATATATATAAATATAATAATAATAGTCTTTTTTTCTATTTTTAATATGATTACGACACGTGTCCTTCATTAAATGTTATTATTATTTTTATTATATATATATAATAAGTCTCTCATGAGGGATCCCTTATTTTAATTTCGGTAAAAATCTTGATGAAATCACATCAATTTTTATGAATTTTAATCTGAATTTTTTTATGGATGATAATTTTATTGAAATCTTCATATGAATAAAATTTGAGAATTTTTTAAGCACTATAACTATTTTTCTTGAATTTTCTACTGATTCCTTTATATTTAACAAAACCGGGAAAAATAGTTTTAGTGCTTGAAAATTTTCAAGATTTTTTCGTAAGTATATTTCATTGAGGGGTTTTACAATTTGGTCACAACTTAATTGGGAAACATCATTTTTTACTCCTTAATTAAAATTTCATCAATTTAGTCTTTATATAATTGAAAATCAATGAAATTAGTTCTAGCGTTAGTCAAAAATTTCACTTTGACTAATGATAGGACTAATTTGATTGATTTTCATTTATATAAGGACCAAATTGATGAAATTTGAATTAATGAGTAAAAAAGTGATGTTTCCCAATCAAGTTGGGACCAAATTGTTGTATGAAAAAAAATATATATCATTTATTTAGTAGTAGTAGTAGTAATAATAATAATAATAATCATAATAATAATAATAATAATAATAATAAAATAAATATTTAAAAGTCATGGTTATTTAGTCACAACTATTCCAATTCCATCCCATTAGTCAATACGTTTTTTTTTTTTTTTTTTTTTTTTTTGAAACTGCGAAATTTATTAATAAAAGCCCCAAAGAGGCAATAGGCAGAAAGCCGAGAGAAACCACCAACAAAACTGCTAAAATCAAGCCAGCAACACACTAAAGTAAAGGCAAGCAAAAATCGATACAAAGCAAACAAAACAGAGGATGCCAAAACAAAAAGAAAAGCAACAACCAGACAACAAAACTAGCAAGCTACATGAATAAAAACCCCAAATGGAAATCAAAGAAACAAATCAAAAGACCCCCCAAACAAATCTATCCCCTTGCCTACCAGAACCATCTTTCGCTAAACCATCAGCTAAAGAATTCAAACCCCTAGGAAAAAACTTGATTGAGAGCCCATCCAAAGACAGTAAGAGTTGTCTAATATCATAAACCAAGTGTACCTGCTTAAAGTTTCCAAAATCAGTTCCATTCATCCAAGACACAGTCAAACATGAATCACTAATAATGGTGATATTATGACCAACTAGCAACCAGTTTGAAGAAATTAACTGACAGGCTCTATAAATAGCAAGAATTTCTGTCGAATTAGAGTCCATTACTCTCACAAATGATGAAAACATACACAAAACCTTTCCTTTTGAATCTTGAAGCACACCCCCAATACTAGCATCACCCGGACTACCTCTAGCTGAACCATCAACATTAAACAATAGATCGTTGTCAATGAGCAGACACCACGCGATGCTTTTCTATACTTTGTAATGAACATTGTCCACACACCTTTCGTTTATGTCTAACATCAGCATAGTTAGATCAGTTTTAGACTTGCAACCATGGTTCTTGAACCACAAAGCCACTCTAAACTTGATAGAGTCCAAAGCTAAACTGGAATCCGCATTGATCCCACGAAACACCACTTCATTACGGCTATCCCAAATGGTCTAAACAACAACAAAAAACATAGTATTCCAGGCTTTTTTCCTCGATGGCAAAGGACACATACCATTCCAATCATCTAACCAGTCTTTTACAGTCGAATTAGAACAATAACTAACACCCACCAACCCATAACTCTCCTCTATAGCGTGCTAGACTAGTTACAAAGGAGAAACAAATGATCGATTGATTCAGGCCCTTTACCACACAATGGACAATCAAAACCATTCAGTTGAACAACACCAAACTTTTGAAGGACCTCTTTTACCAAAACTTTACCTTTTAATAATTGCCAAGTGAAGACCTTGATTTTTGGAGGGCAAATTCCATGCCAAAGAAAGGTGAAATATGGTATATCCCTATGACGGTTTTCTTCCAAACATCTCCAAAAGGAGTTAACTGAGAAAAGGCTGTTTGGGCAGTAAGTCCAGGCTAAAGCATCATAAATGCTTTTCCTCACAATAATACTATCCAAAGCCAACTTGAAACCATTCCATTGATCAATCTCCCAGTTGAAAAGAGGTATTCTAAGTTTCACATCCCAAATCCACTTAGCATCATCCCACCAGCCGAACTCCTTAACCACCCCAATCTTGTTTGAGGCTAATGCAAAAACTCTTGGGAAGGCAATCTTCAAAGGAAAGGAATCCCAACATAAATCATGTCAAAGCCAAATCCTATTCCCACTCCCTATCATAGCCTGAAAGCCATTCTTTATAATATCATGAGCACGATGACTTTCAACAAAAAATCTACTTATAGCCTTAAAAAACGAGGAACCCGCCTTAACATCTCTGCCATCCCACAACAAACTATTAAGACCAAGGTTATATTTGGCTCAAATGACCATCTTCCATGGTGAAGATTCTTCTGTCCCAAACCTCCATATCCATTTGGCTAAAAGGCTTAAATCTTTGTCTCTCATTCTCCCAATTCCAAGGCCCCCTTTACGTTTGTTCTGATGTATAAAATCGTGTTATAAAAACCTAACTCTCAAGTGCACGAATTGTGAGATAAGTGATAGGGTTATGCTCAATAGCAAGAGTGTAATGTTGTACTTGACAATCTTTTCATATTAATAAAGTGATTTCTATTAGTTAACAAAATCTTATATAGCATTTATTATTATAATTGTCAAAGTAAATAATCATAAGGTCAAAAGACTATGAGAAAAGAAGAATTGTTCGTACATCTGGATATAAATGAGGTAGACACGATTCTTTAGTTAGTCTTGAATAACATTCACAACTTAAGTTAAAGGTTGAGCACCTTTATCTTGTTAAAGTTGTAGAATTATTTTACTAGCATTTGAGTGGGATCGAATGTGTTGTGATGAGTCTAAAATCATCGAAGGATCTTCGAGTAAAAGAATCTAGTGCACTAGGTGCATTGAACTGGATCACAATGAAATACTTTTTCTAGAACCGTCAATAGATAAAAGTCTTTTCATTATCAGGACAATTGGAGAGTCTATCTTAATCCTGAGATAAATGATGGACTTATGGTTGCAAGTGTTATCATTTGAGCTATCAATGAGTACGATTATATAGCATAGTCTATCCTAGATAGTTTGGTGGTATTCATTTGTTAATCGATAGAGGACTTCATTTATAGATATGGACATCGTGGCTCCATTTATTAAATGTGAGTAGAATATCATCATATGGATGCTTTGTGGTTTTGGATATGAAATCTTAACGTTGAGTTTTCAATAGTGTCTATTGAAAGATGACTTCTGGACAAGTCATAATATATATCCAATTTCAAAGTGTGGTCATATGAGTAAATATGGTAACTTGGAGAGCTATAGGCGGTCTATGAGCTCTTGGCGATTACTGATATTCTTTACGAGGATTCACTATCTCCCATACGATTGTCTAGGGTATGAATGAGTATCGTTAACTTATTCCATCTTTATTTAAGAGTGCAGTTTTAATTCTTTAGTGGAATGAACTAAAATTAATAGATTGAACCTAAGTGAATCATTTGTTGATTGTGATTGGGTTATGTCTATTGGAGCTTAAATTTAGATAGGCCCACCAAGATCCCCAATCCACACGAATTTGCATGAATCACTTGATATATTCTACCGGACTATTTGTGTGTCCATTTAGAATTGTATTTAATATATTAAGAATATAATTTGCACATTATTTATTTAATGGGCTGTTTAATTATATTAATATATTAATTAAAGGCATGTGGGCTTATTTCTTTTAGTAAGAATGAGTCTAGTTCACATGTGGGCTTTTTTATTAAAGTTCACATGTGGGCTTTTTTATTAAAGTCCAAATGGATTAAATAAAATAAGAAAACAATATGTTGGCCCAAGTTCTAGTCATGGGCGGCAATGGCTAATTTTTAGCCCATTATATTGTTTTATTTTATTATTTAATTAAAAATCAAATCTTTTTCTGATTAGGAAATATGTTTCCTAGTAGTATACTACTATTAGTATTATACTAAATATAAAAGACTTTATTTGTTTAGTCAAATTAGGAAGTCTTTTATATAGTCACAAACACACTAAAGAGTTGGATTAGGGTTTGAATATTATATACATGACAAGTTGAATTCAGATTGCTATAAAAAATATATAATATATATGGCAACTTAATTATTGCCGAGATATATAATATAATATATATAAAAACAGAATTCAAGTAAAAGAATATATATATTATGATGGTAGTGCGCAATATATATATATATACAAATATTTTATATAAAATGCATGTAGTGTTTTAAACAAATGCAAACACTTATAAATTGCATGCAGTATTTTGATTAAAAGCAATTTGAGTTGCGTGCAAGTTTGATATACATATATTATAGGCATGCATTTATATATACTTAATTTTATATATGGTCGGCTATAATATATATATTCTTTGATATATTTTTTCAAACCCTAGTTTTTGGAATTGAGAGCTTTTTCTTTTGCTAGAGAAAAATAAGATCCAACTCTAAGACTAGTGAGTGATTCGGCCTAAAGGTTTGTGAGAGAAGAATTGTTCTTTTTTCGATAGTGTACTAGTGATCTTAACATCAAGAGATTTTGTACACACTTTCGAATTAGGTTCACGCGAATTTCAATCTTACGATTGTGAATTCAAAAGTGACCGGAACGTTCTTAGCAACCTATTGGAATTTTTGTGACTAACAGAAATCAGAAAAGTTTTATTTGTCCATTCTCAGGTTCACAATTCAAAGAAGGGAGACCACGCTCCTAGGTGATTCACGTTCGTGATCGGATTGGAAAATCTTGCGGATTACCATCGACCCATAGTCAATCGGATCACACGACAAAGGTATGATATCTTTTGGTATATATCTTTTAAAATATACTAAACTCTCTTTTTAGTCTCGCTTCCGCTGCGTGCACGTATTTTTTCCCTACAATTGGTATCAGAGTCTGGTTGTACCCTTTAATTAATTAACATATATATACGTGAATCTTTTTCTTTTTATTGTGATTATGCATGTTTAGAAAGAGATGGCACTCTAGGTATTCTCATATATAATTACATTGGAATGTATGGATTTATATATGTTATATTTTGATATAAAGTGAATTGTTATTGCTCGATTTTGGTCCTAGAATTTCAATGTATTTTTGTTTCGGAATTGTAACAAGAAGGGTGGCCTATTATCGTCACAATTTCCTTCTTGGTAGTTGCTAAGTTTTTTTTAATGTATTAAATTTAACTGCAGTATTTTTTTTTTATGTATTTAAAAATAAGTGTAGTATATTTTTTTTTTATTAAATACTGCTGTGAATAAAAAAAAAAAAAATTTACTGCAGTATTTTTATTGTTTAAATATGTATGTAATATGTTCAAGCATCGAAGATTCGAAGAATTGAAGCATTAATAGCAACCAGAATGAGTTTGGGACCATGCGCACTATAGCAACGTGCACACGCGCAAAATTTCACGCTGCATGTTGGACTGTGGGCTGCGCATGGCAGCCCCATGGAGTCCATGGGCTACACACGGCAGCCCTTGTTAGGGTTGTGGAGTGTGCACGCCAATTGGGCAGCCGTGGGTGCTCACGTGATCCATGGCCGCTTGAAGATTTGTTTGCCAAGAAAGGAGATTTTTTGTATTCCAAACAATTGTAATTTACTTGCTTTTCTAGGATTGATCAAAATCGTGGCTATTTATTTTGTGTAAATATTACAATATTTATTATTGTTTGATAACATGTCATGTAGAATATGAGTGCTACTCATATATCTCTTTTGGTATGAACATGCATTGAATGATTTAGGTATCTAATTGACATTTAGATAACTTGGTAAATCATTCTATGTGATTTAATCACATGCCTTAAATAATTGACTGGGAGAAGGTGTATTGCAAACACCTATGGCCTCCAAGGTTAGTTGAACTATATTATTTTTGGTAATCCCCCCAAGGGGCGTCCATGAACGGAATATAACAAGATACTTCCTTACAAGGATAGACTAGACAATTGACTCAAACGAGATCTACTCCCCAAGGAGGGATTTTCGTGAGGGAATATATTGAGGGTCGAAATCTTGGTAGTACACTCAATGTGTTTTTATTAATATTCTCCCAAGAGTTCTTGTTAATAAAAACACAAGGCTAAAATTGAAAACGTTGGTTGTTATGTTAACAATTAGGTGGGACCTAGTCCAACTAGTAAATGGTGCGAACTCCCAAAGGAGGCGTAACATTTATGGGTGTTGGATCAAACGTTGAATTTTACAATTGAATTATAAATATTTAATTCAAGATAAATATTCGAAAATGCTAAACAATGATTATTTGCTTATATATATTTTGTTTTATTCAGAAATCATGGCCCCATCCCTAATGAACATCCTAAAAGATAACACTTTAACTGGAGATAATTATGTCACATGGAAAAGGAAAATTGGGTTGTTGCTGCAAACTGAAAAACATAAATTTGTTCTGTCAACTCCTAAACCACCTGCTCCTACTAATGAATCTAGTGTTTTGCAAAGAGATGAGTATGAGCAGTGGAAGACTTCAGATGATATGGCTAAATGTTATATCATGGCCACTATCTCCGACGTGTTGCAACAGCAGTATGAAGGAATGGAGTCTGCTGCTGATATAATGATGTCTCTAGAGGAGATGTTTGCTATGAGATCTAGGTCGACTAAGAGAGAAGCAGTGACTGCTTTTATGAATCTTAGGATGAAACCTGGACAGGCTGTGAAAGATCACATGATGAAAGTCATAGCACATCTAAATATTGCAGAACTTAATGGTGCTGAGATAGATGGTGAGACTAAAATTGACATGATTGTCAACTCACTGTCAGATTCCTTTGATCAGTTCAAGTTGGACTACACCTTGAACAATAAGGAATACACCTTGCAAGGCCTGATGCAAGATGTTCAAAGCGCTGAAAAGATCCTTGTGAAAGGCAAAGGTCAAGAGATTCATATGGTTGGTAAAGTTGCTACTGTTAAGACCCGTCAAAAGGTCAAGAAACAACAGAAGAAAAAGCAACTTGGGCCTACCAAGAAGGAGACCAAGAAAGTAACCAAGATCAAAGGGAAGTGCTTCCTTTGTGGTGAAAAGGGACATTGGAAAAGTAATTGCCCAAAGTCTCAGAAAAAGAAGGAACAAGGTAATATTAATTATCTTGAAACATGTTTTTTAGCAGACTCTACCGATTCTTGGATCATAGACTCAAGAGCCACTAATCATGTTTGTTATTCCTTGCAGGGTTTTTAGGAAAAGAAAAGGTTGAATAAAGATGAAATCAACTTACGTTTAGGCAACGGAGCGTTGGTGTCTGCCAGTGCAGTGGGAGATGTTAGAGTTATCTTAGATTCTAGTATGCATTTAGATTTAATAGACGTTTATTATGTACCTCAATTCAAGAGGAATTTGATTTCAGTTTCTTGTTTGAATAATTTTGGATATTCGGTTACTTTTAATAAAGATTTTATTATTAGTAAGAATAACAAATTTATTTGCAAAGGTACATTGGAAAATGGTCTATTCTTTTTGCATAGGAATATTTCTCACTTGTTAGACACAGAAACAATGGAACCTAATCATAAAAGAGTAAAATTATCAAAAGATGAAACTTACCTATGGCATTTGCGCTTAGGTCATATTAACCTTAATAGGATTGAAAGATTGGTTAGTGATGGACCTTTAAGTGACTTAAAGGTTGATGATCTACCAACTTGTGAATCCTGTTTGGAAGGTAAGAAGACTAAAAGGTCGTTCACGACCAAAGGCACAAGAGCCACTGAATGTTTAGGATTAATACACTCTGATGTATGTAGTCCTATGAGCATTCAAGCTAGAGGTGGATATGAGTACTTCATCACTTTCACAGATGATCATTCAAGATTTGGTTATGTGTATCTCATGAGACATAAGTCGGATTCTTTTGATATGTTCAAAGCATTCAAAGCTGAAGTGGAGAATCAGCTAGAGAAACACATAAAAATCTTGAGATCTGATCGTGGTGGAGAATATCTATCTGGTGAGTTTCAGCAATATCTTATTGATAATGGAATCATTTCTCAGTTTTCTGCACCAGGTACACCTCAACAGAATGGGGTGGTAGAAAGAAGAAATAGAACTCTTTCGAATATGGTTAGGTCAATGTTGAGTTATTCAACACTCCCTGTTTCTTTTTGGGGATATGCTCTACAAACTGCAATGTACATTCTAAACGATGTACCATCGAAGTCGGTTCCTCAAACACCGCATGAGTTGTGGACTGGGTGAAAGCCTAGTTTACAACACTTAAGGATATTTTGTTGTCCTGCGCATGTGTTAAAAGGAAAGACAGAAAAGATGGAGTCCCGTACAGAAACATGCATATTTGTGGGGTATCCAAAAGGAACTAAAGGGTATTATTTCTATAGTCCTTCAGATCTTAAAGTATTTGTTTCGACAAATGCTAAATTTCTGGAAAAGGACTATATGAATGAGTTTATACCTAAAAGTAGAATTGTCCTGAATGAGATGTTAGGAGATACAATTCCACAAGAGGTTTCACAACTTAGCCCAATTGTAAGTTCCGAACCATCACAAGATCAACAACCTACCATTCCTCGTCGTAGTGGGAGGGTTGTAAGACAACCTGAGAGATATATCGGTCTGGGAGAATCATTGGAGAATCTCCCGGACGACGATGATCCCTACACATATAAGGAAGCAATGGAGGATGTTGATAGTCGTCATTGGCAAAAGGCAATGCAATCTGAGATTGAGTCCATGTTCAATAACAAAGTCTGGTCCCTTGTAGACTTGCCTAAAGGGATAAAACCCATTGGATGCAAATGGGTATACAAGAGGAAAAGAGGTATGGATGGAAAGGTGGAAACCTTTAAAGCTAGATTAGTAGCTAAAGGTTATACACAGAAAGAAGGTATCAATTACGAGGAAACCTTCTCTCTTGTGGCCATGCTTAAATCCATTAGGATACTCTTATCCATTGCGGCATCTTTAGATTTAGAGATTTGGCAAATGGACGTCAAGACAGCTTTCCTTAATGGAAGTCTTGACGAAAGCATCTATATGATGCAACTAGAAGGATTCATTGAAAAAGGCCAAGTGGAAAAGGTATGCAAGTTACAAAAATCCATATATGGATTAAAGCAAGCATCCAGATCCTGGAACATAAGGTTCGATCAAGCTGTGAAAGGTTTTGGATTTGTTCAGAACCTTGACGAACCTTGTGTATACAAAAGGATCAAATGCGACAAGTTGGTTTTCCTAATTCTTTATGTTGATGATATACTATTCATCAGAAACGATGTAGGTGTATTGACATCAGTAAAAAAATGGTTAGCAAAACAATTTGATATGAAGGACTTAGGAGAAGCAAGTTATATTCTTGGTATCCAAGTAATAAGGGATAGAAAGAATAGAACGATTGCACTATCCCAAGCTTCATACATAGATAAAATCTTGTCTAGGTTTTCCATGCAGGATTCCAAGAAAGGTATGTTACCTTTCAGGCATGGAATCAAACTTTCTAAGGAACAAGTTCCTAAAAATGAGCATGAAGAGCAATTCATGAGTAGGGTTCCATATGCCTCGGCAGTTGGAAGTCTCATGTATGCAATGCTCTGCACTAGACCAGATATTTGTTTTGCTGTTGGCATAGTTAGTAGGTTTCAATCGAAACCTGGTCCTGATCACTGGATGGCAGTCAAGCATATTTTCAAGTATCTCAGGAGAACGAGAGACAATATGCTTGTATACTCTGGAGGGGATTTGATTCCCGTAAGGTATACAGATTCTGATTTCCAGTCGGATTCTTACTCCAGAAAATCCACATCAGGATCTGTGTTTACTCTGGGAGGAGGAGCAGTCATATGGAGGAGTATCAAGCAATCATTGCTGACTCCACCATGGAAGCTGAGTATGTTGCTGCATGCGAAGCTGCCAAAGAGGCTGTCTGGCTCTGCCAATTCTTGATTGACTTAGAAGTGGTTCCTAGTGCGAATAAGCAGATCACTATTAACTGTGACACCAGTGGAGCAGTGGCTAATTCGAAAGAACCAAGAAGTCATAAGAGAGGAAAACACATTGAAAGGTAGTATCATCTTCTTAGGGAGATTGTTCATAGGGGTGACGTGACGATTACCAAAATTGCGTCAGCAAAAAATCTAGCGGATCCTTTCATAAAGGCTCTACCACAGAAGAGTTTTGATGGGCACCTAGAGAACATGAGAATGAGAGATATGACACATTTGCTATAACGCAAGTGGGAGATTGTTAGGGTTATGCTCAATAGCAAGAGTGTAATGTTGTACTTGACAATCTTTTCATATCAATAAAGTGATTTCTGTTAGTTAACAAAATTTTATATAGCATTTATTATTATAATTGTCAAAGTAAATAATCATAAGGTCAAAAGACTATGAGAAAAGAAGAATTGTTCGTACATATGGATATGTATGAGGTAGACACAATTCTTTAGTTAGTCTTGAATAACGTTCACAACTTAAGTTAAAGGTTGGGCACCTTTATCTTGTTAAAGTTGTAGAATTATTTTACTAGCATTTGAGTGGGATCGAATGTGTTGTGATGAGTCTAAAATCATCGAAGGATCTTCGAGTAAAAGAATCTAGTGCACTAGGTGCATTGAAATGGATCACAATGAAATACTTTTTCTAGAACCGTCAATAGATAAAAGTCTTTTCATTATCAGGACAATCGGAGAGTCTATCTTAATCCTGAGATAAATGATGGACTTATGGTTGCAAGTGTTATCATTTGAGCTATCAATGAGTACGATTATATAGCATAGTCTATCCTCGATAGTTTGGTGGTATTCATTTGTTAATCGATAGAGGACTTCATTTATAGATATGGACATCGTGGCTCCATTTATTAAATGTGAGTAGAATATCATCATATGGATGTTTTGTGGTTTTGGATATGAAATCTTAACGTTGAGTTTTCAATAGTGTCTATTGAAAGATGACTTCTGGACAAGTCATAATATATATCCAATTTCAAAGTGTGGTCATATGAGTAAATATGGTAACTTGGAGAGCTATAGGCGGTCTATGAGCTCCTAGCGATTACTGATATTCTTCACGAGGATTCACTATCTCCCATACGATTGTCTAGGGTATGAATGAGTATCGTTAACTTATTCCATCTTTATTTAAGAGTGCAGTTTTAGTTCTTTAGTGGAATGAACTAAAATTAATAGATTGAACCTAAGTGAATCATTTGTTGATTGTGATTGGGTTATGTCTATTGGAGCTTAAATTTAGATAGGCCCACCAAGATCCCCAATCCGCACGGACTTGCATGAATCACTTGATATATTCTACCGAACTATTTGTGGGTCCATTTAGAATTGTATTTAATATATTAAGAATATAATTTGCACATTATTTATTTAATGAGCTGTTTAATTATATTAATATATTAATTAAAGGCATGTGGGCTTATTTCTTTTAGTAAGAATGAGTCTAGTTCACATGTGGGCTTTTTTATTAAAGTCCAAATGGATTAAATAAAATAAGAAAACAATATGTAGGCCCAAGTTCTAGTCATGGGCGGCAATGGCTAATTTTTAGCCCATTATATTATATTATTTTATTATTTGATTAAAAATCAAATCTTTTTCTGATTAGGAAATATGTTTCCTAGTAGTATACTACTATTATACTAAATATAAAAGACTTTATTTGTTTAGTCAAATTAGGAAGTCTTTTATATAGTCACAAACACACTAAAGAGTTGGATTAGAGTTTGAATATTATATACATGACAAGTTGAATTTAGATTGCTATAAAAAATATATAATATATATGGCAACTTAATTATTGCCGAGATATATAATATAATATATATAAAAGCAGAATTCAAGTAAAAGAATATATATATTATGATGGTAGTGCGCAATATATATATATACAAATATTTTATATAAAATGCATGTAGTGTTTTAAACAAATGCAAACACTTATAAATTGCATGCAGTATTTTGAATAAAAGCAATTTGAGTTGCGTGCAAGTTTGATATACATATATTATAGGCGTGCATTTATATAGACTTAATTTTATATATGGTCGGCTATAATATATATATATTCTTTGATATATTTTGTCAAACCCTAGTTTTTGGAATTGAGAGCTTTTTCTTTCGCTAGAGAAAAATAAGATCCAACTCTAAGACTAGTGAGTGATTCTGCCCAGAGATTTGTGAGAGAAGAATTGTTCTTTTTTCGATAGTGTACTAGTGATCTTAACATCAAGAGATTTTGTACATACTTTCGAATTAGGTTCACGCGAATTTCAATCTTACGATTGTGAATTCAAAAGTGACCGGAACGTTCTTAGCAACCTATTGGAATTTTTGTGACTAACAGAAATCAGAAAAGTTTTGTTTGTCCATTCTCAGGTTCACAATTCAAAGAAGGGAGACCACGCTCCTAGGTGATTCACGTTCGTGATCAGATTGGAAGATTTTGCGGATTACCATCGACGCATAGTCAATCGGAACACGCGACAAAGGTATGATATCTTTTGGTATATATTGTTTAATTAATTAAAGGGTTAAGGTTCAATATGGGAAAATTTTTAAAATATACTAAACTCTCTTTTTAGTCTCGCTTCCGCTGTGTGCACGTATTTTTTCCCTACAATAAGTACAACAACAAGTAGGGATCGTTCCCACGAGGAAAAGTGATTTATCAACTAAAATTAATTCTAATTAAAGCTAAGCAAGTAACAGTAACCAAGAGATTCGAGATTGATTGATTGATTTTATTAAAACTAGATTAAACTAAAAAAGCAGTTAACAAGAATATATGAATGTGATCAAGAGGTGAGAAAACTAGGTCGTCAATGCTCCCCAACTACGTTTACTCAATGCTTCGAATTGACTTTTATATAGAATGTTAATCAAGTTAAGGGTTCGTTCTTAAATTATGTATAATTAGTGCTATGTGGTCCTGGAATAGGTCAAGTATTCTCTACTACAGTCTACCTCAAAACCTGTGTAGGGAAAAATTGTACCCGCAGCGGAAGCGAGACTAAAAAAATAGTTTGAGTAGCTTTTAAAATTTTTCCAATTTTATGAACCTTAAACCCTTTTGATTAATTAAAGATATAAAAATAAACAAAAGATTAATACCTCTTGTCGCGTGATCCGATTGACTTGCGTCGATGGTAATCCGCAAGATCTTCAATCCTAGCACGAACGTGGATCACCTAGGAGCGTGGTCTCCCTTCACTACAACAAAAATCACATATAATAGCAGTAGAAAAATGCTATCAAAAGTAAACAATAGCATTTAGTAACATGCCATGACAGCCAGTGTGATTAAAAGTTTTATCTTTTCATAGCATTATTTGCATGCTATAAATTCAATTTTTTTAATGCTATAATTATTCTTTTATAGCATTTAAATGATGTTATATCATTAATAAAAAAATGTTATTATTGTAGTTATTATAACTACTTAAAAGTGCTATTGTAATTGTTCCCGATATAAAAATTGTATATTTTTATTTTTTACTTAATTATTAATTTAAAAAGTTTAATTGTGCACAAAAAAAAAAATTAAAAAAAAATACAAACATTAAAGGAAAAAAATATAAATATTTATTAATGAATCAAAATAATTACATGATTCAAAAAACATATCAAACTTACAAGGAAAATTCTATATACAAAAATTTGAATTTAGTTTTATAAGAAAAAAAATTACAAGAACATGATTTTTTTTTTTAACTAATTACATCAACATGATTGCTCCACTGATCTTCATCTTCTGCTTTTGATAAAACACAGCAACCTTCATCTTCATAACCTGAAAGATATCAATTAAATACAATTATATTTAATAAAAAACGAATACCCATATATGAATTTACATAGCCATTACAATTATGAAATAGAGATTGTAAAGATTGTAACTAAAATGATCTAGGATGGAAAAAAAAAAAAAAAAAAAATCAAACAATGAAACTAACAAATAATTTTTTTTTTTTAAAAGTCTCTTGCCAAGAAATATAACTTCACAATGGAAGACATATAATACTTCCACATGTAGATTCGTAACCAGATTTTCTAACTGAAAAATAAATAATATATATATATATATCAAATAAACACATCTATAGTTATTCAAATAATTAACAAGAATTAAACCTGGGTTTTCAAAAAAAAAAAAAAAATGAATGAAAGAGAGAACAACTTACCAAAAAAATATGAAGCTTTTAATGAAAATAGAAGATGAAGACAGGTATTGATGCTTAAAAGCTTTGTGATAAAAGTAGGGATTTTGAGTGGGTGGTTTGGTGGCAGTAAAACAACTCTAATAACAGGTGAAGAGATTATAAAGTAAAAGTTATGGTTTCAAATTTTGAAAAAGGAAATAAATTTATTTTCCCTCTTTATCTTTGAAAAAAAAAAATAGAGGGACAAGAATTCATTTTCCCTCTTTATCTTTAGAGGCATTTTTAACATGTATTATAGCACTCTTAAATGCCATATAATTAGTGTAAATTACTTAACTTTTTTTTATAAAAAAAAATTGATATTTTATATTTGAAGTACGTTAAATTGTATTTTTGTTAATAAAAATTTAAAGCACAATAATAATAATAATAGGTTGAAATTTTAAAAAATAAATTATAATTTCTTATATGATTTCATGACATATCATAGCATATTTAAAATGCTATTAAATTATTATTTTTAAGAAAATTATTAACATTTGAGCTATATGGTTTAATAGCATTAAAAGTGCTATATTATTAAAATTAAAATGCTATTTAAACTAAAGTGTTATCTGTTAACATCTTTTTATAGCATTTTATTATAATATGCAATAATATAGGTATATTTGATAGCATTTTTAAAAAGAATGCTATAGTGCAATGCTATAAAAAGTCATATTTGTTGTAGTGCTTTCTTTGAATTGCAAACCTGTGATTGGATTAAACAAACTTTTCTTGATTCGTTAGTCCCAAAAACAATCTAAAGGAACCTAAGATTATTCCGGTCACTTTTGAGTTCTCAATCTTATGATCGAAACTCGCGTGAACCTTAATCGATAGAGTATATACAAGCTTATTAATGAACAAGCAAACAATATACCATCAAAGAATAATCTATGTTCCTTTTGTTTTTAGTAGAATAATAGATCTCTAACTATGAGTTGAGAAGAAGAAGAAGAAGAAATAAAATTTCTGCACATAAACCCTAGGCTGGCCGAAAATCATCAATAGCCTTATATGTGGCAAATTTTCTTTTTCTCTTTTTTAACTTAGGGTGGCCGAAATCCTTAGCCAAAAACAATTAGGGTTGCCGCAATTATTACTCCTAAAATATTGGAGATTTAGTTGCACCCTAATTCCTATTTTGTTTAAGATTTCCAAACCCTAATCAAACTCATAAATCTTTTATTCCTTATTTGACTAAAATAAAAGACTTCTTATTTGATTTAATAAATAAAATTAATTATTTATTTCCTTGTCAAACAAGTCTTTTAATTTAAGTATACTACTACCAATAGTATACCAATAGGAATCATATTTCCTATTCAGAAAAGATTTGTTTCTTAATTAAACAATTAATTAATAAATTAATTAATTCTTATTTAATTAAACAACGAAAACAAAATAATATTTAAGGCTTTTAAATCACCTTGCCGCCCCACATGTATATATTGGGCCAAATATTATTTTTCTTATTTCATTAAATCCATAGGACTTTAAATAAAAAGCCCACATGTGAACTAGACTCATTCTTACTAAAAGAAACAAGCCCACATGTCATCAATTAATATATAAATATAATTTAGCAGCCCATTACATAAATAATGTGCAAATTATATTCTTAATATATTAAATGCAATTCTAGATGGACCCTAAATTGGTCCGGTAGAATATATCAAGTGATCCATGCAAGTCCGTGTGGATTGGGGATCTTGGCGGGCTATCTAAATTTAAGCTCCAATAGACATAACCTAATCACAATCAACAAATGATTCACTTAGGTCCGATCCATTAATTTTAGCTCATTCCACTAAAGAGCTAAAATTGAACTCTTAAATAAATACAGAAAAGGAAGATGCTTCCTCATTCATACCCTAGACAATCATATTGGAGATAGTGTATCCTCGTGATTAATATCAGTAATCGCTAAGAGTTCATAGACCGCCTATAACTCTCCAAGTTACCATATTTACTCATATGACCACGTTTTGAACTTGGATATTTTGACTTGTCCAGAAGCCATGTTTTCAATAGACACTATTGAAAACTCAACGTTGAGATTTACTATCCAATTACCTCAAAACATCCATATGATGATATTATACTCTCATTTAATAAATGGAGCCACGATGTCCATATCTATAAATGAAGTCCTCTATCGATTAACAAATGAATATCACCAAACTATCGAGGATAGACTATGCGATATAATCGTACTCATTGATAGCTCAAATGATATCACCTGCAACCATAAGTCCATCATTTATCTCAGGATTAAGATAGACTCTCCGATTGTCCTGATAATGAAATTACTTTTATCTATTGACGGTTATAGATAAAGTATTTCATTTTGATCCAGTTCAATGCACCCAGTGCACTAGACTCTTTTGCTCGAAGACACTCCGATGATTTTAGACTCATCATATCTCATTTGATCCCACTCAAATGCTAGCAAAAGAATTCTACAACTTTAACAAGATAAAGGTGCCCAACCTTTAACTTAAGTTGTGAACAATATTCAAGACTAACTAAAGAATTGTGTCTACCACATATATATCCAGATGTATGAACAATTCTTCTTTTCTCATAGTCTTTAGACCTTATGATTATTTACTTTAACAATTATAATATTCAACTATAAATGCTATAATATTTGTTTAAACCAGAAATCACTTTATTAATATGAAACAGATTGTTAAATACAATATTACACTCTTGCTATTGAGCATAATCCTAACAACTTGCGTATAAACAATAACAGAAAACACATAAACCATACACCAAGCGTTCTCAATTAAGTCTACCCCAAAACCTGTGTATAAATTGTAACCTAAAACCCACAAAGCACACAATCAAGTATTCTCAATCACAGTCTACCTCAAAATCTGCATATAAACTACGATTGAGAATCCATTAAGCACAAGAACAATAGAACCGAATTTACGTGCAATATCCTGCTACAATAAATCTCATTCATTCAATTGAATATTGGCTGAGAATGGTGAAACCCACTTGCATATCAACCTTTAACATATCAAACCCTAAATTCAAGCCTAGCATAAACCATGCATCAACAAGAATAAATAATCGCAAATTGAATGAATCGAAACTTGAATTAAGAATATATAGTCAATTCTAACAAAGAGTATTCATAGAGGTTCACATTGAATCCCTAGTATGAATTTAGTTACACATAGTTGAAATAAAGAGAAGAGAAAAGTAATTGATGGAACCCATGGAAATAGTTGACACTCTTCCAATCTCTGATGCTGAAATCTTCTCCTTCATATTCGAATCTTCTATATGCAAGATGGATGAGAGTTGTTGAGTTATGTTGGCTATGAGGAATGGCTTTCTAATTATGAGAGACGAACCAGAGCATCCTGAATAAAATACTCCTCTATTTATATCCTCTCGGGCTATAGTGGAGAAAGCCTATTAAAACGCGGAATTAGGCCAGACCGCTGCCGGACCGTTGCCACTTTGGCAGCGGTGTGGCAGCAGTTTGCACACTTTTGGGAACGCTGCCACTTTGGTAGTGGTGTGGCAGCGTTTGGCATAGCGGACTCCTCTGCCCATTTAATCGCTGCGATGCCTCTCTTTGAAAATAGCAGCGGTGTGAGAGTGTTTTTGCTCAATTTACAGAAAAGACCCTTGACTACTTCAAAATATCACTTTTTATCTGAAATTCTTCAAATATATCAATCTGGTCCAACAACCTGAAAACACTCAAACACACCCATTAAATCACTAAAAGACTCAAGAAGTAAGCAATTGATTGGAGGAATGGGGATAAAAAACATATACAATAGATGACCGATCACATATCCCTAAACCTAGCTTTTGCTAGCTCTCGAGCAAAACAAGAAAACAAAAACTAAGAACTAAACCTTAGAAAAATAAATCCTAACTAAGACACTTTCTTAGGGAACACGATAGCATTGAGCGTATGCTACAAGCCTTTAAACCTCTAGGTGTCCCTAGTAGGAGGAGTTTTGTCTCCTGAGGGTTTACAGCTATGACACCTACAAACATATCCAGCGACATCCTATCATCCAAAATACCACAAAATGTGCCCAAGTTGAGACAACATGCAAAAACCAATAAGTAAAGACTAATACCTAGCCATAAATCTGAAAACATTACTCAATTTAAAGAGAAAAGCCCAAACTCAAACATTCTAGTTTCGAGGACACATCATCAAATGCCATAGATATAATTCGCCTCGACTCTAATTCTCACAGGATATCGCTCATAATTCACACAGATCCTAGGTAAAAACATTCATCTAGCATATGTGAATGGAATTTATGCACAAGAAATATCAAGAATTATCGCATATGAATATATCATTGAAAGAATGCTTGATTTGTATGCAAAAAATCTCATGAAAAGAATCAAACATTATGAACAAGATAATTACATGCTCTATCTCTACTATCATAATAAGGATAACCAGCAGACCAAAAAGACTTTCATTTAGGTTGTAATCGGGCCATTGGGCGAGGGTTCAAGAAAGAACGAAAAATTGGAATTCAACAACCTAGGATCATATTATGAGACTCTTCTATTACCTTTTCGGCTTCGCACAAATATCTTGGTCTCCCTTACAAGTGGAATGACACCACTTACATCTCACCATATACTCTATTTATTTATTTATTTATTATTTATTTATTTATATTTTTTTTACAATGAATCGAAACTTGAATGATAAATTGACTTCGGCTTCGAAACTTTTTGGATTGAATGCAGCTCTTCTTCTCCTCGGTCTTAGCATTGATGTTTGCACACAGTTACGTACAAAAATAGTACCTTCTTCACTATCTCAAAATATGATCCCAAGCTATAGGGTCAGGCTTAAGATATTGGCTCATTGGGTTACGGTTAATGTGGTGAAGAAAGAAAAAAGGCTATAGTGTTTGGCTTCAAACAGGGCTATGGAGCACACACATAAGGTAGGGAATATTTCAGGCCTTTTAAGTAGCTAAAGCACACATAGTCTATCATCACTTCCACTGGTTCATCTTACTCAAGATCAAAATTTAACATGCGAAATCTTTTATGATGATTGTTTTATAATGCTCAATGTACTACCTATAGAGATCGAATCTAATGCTAAGAACCTACTAAGTGTTTAAAGAGTAGAAACAACAGAACCCTCATAGTATGTCATTTATGTATACTTTTTGGTTTAGTGAACTCACAAGGGTAGTCTCCACTATTAATCATGGCAATTCAATTCAGCATCCTATCCATTATCATATCAGAGCATGTCATAAGTTTTGAAAACTGCAATATAGTACTCTAAATGGCCAGATGTTAGTGTAAACTTATTGAGTAAAGCATATTATCTCTAAGGCACACTTCAAAGTATCTTGTCTTGAAAGACACTGGAACGACAGACTCTAAAACAAAACAAAACAAAACAAAACAAAAATAGACTCAAAACAGGAGTCACACCCCCAAACCTAAATCCAACATTGTCCTCAATGTATGAAAATGAAAACACATGACAACATGGATAAAGATAGGGCAGCGCGAAATTAACACAACATAAAATAAAAGAAACAAAGTCAACCATAATAAACAGAATCCACAAAGTAAAAACTGAATATCACAATATTTGAAAGTTAAAAAGAAAGAGAAAAAGTGAAAAGTGAAAAGAAACATATCATTTTGTAGACTTAGGCCCGTCTACAGTGCCTCTAGCAGTCGTCATCACGCTGGTGGCTCGAGCTAGGCCCGTAAAAATCACCTCCAGGAGGTGCAGTGAAATAATCTCCATACTGGGCGGCGGTCTCTGGAACTGCAGCATCAGCACCTGAAACATGGGAGTGAGATGGGTTAGAAAGCTGGGCGGGCCTAACTGTGGCCCGATGGATCTCATCTATCAAGGGCTGCATGTCGCTAAAGCGCGTGTACATGTTGGTCCTCAAGCTGTCGATCTCTGAATGGACATATCCCTTCATTGTGGTGAGCATGTACTCGACCCACTCAAGCCTTTGCTGTTATGACGACCCAGCCCCTGCATCTATATGATAACCAGGTATAGAATCTCTATAAGCCTGCTGAGCTGGGTCTGGACCTTGCTGGTCCTCAACCTGCTGATCCTGCTCCTCCACAATATCATCCCCCCGACGCCTCTTCCATGCAGCGAACTCTCCGATCATGGGAAGGCCACGTACACTCGCTTGAGTGTTCCATGTCAACAGGCAAAGTGGAGTGTCGGGCTCTGACGTGTCATCCCGGGTGTCGTCATCAACGACTAGACCAGTTGCTGCACACATGGTAGTGATTAGACACGGGAAAATAATACTAGTGCTCACTCGTCACCCATAACCACGAATCTCCTTCTTAATGAAACCTGTGACATCAATGTACCTCCCTGTCTTGATGGCATATAGAATCTGAGAGATCTCCTTGAAGACCTCCCCTGTGTGGCTCGACGGCTTAAGAGAAGCCGAAATGAAGAGGTTCCAAAAAGCGCTCTCCAAATGCAAGTCACCTCTCATCAACCTCTACCCATTCCAACCAGCTGCTCCCACTCTGCGTAGCTCACACCCAATATCGTACTTGTTCGGCCACGCTGCATCAGCAATCTCTATAGGAGGCAGGTTGTAATACTCATTGATCATCTTTGCTATGATCACCACATGCATCCTCCGAACAATCACCACCCCATGTATGGAGAACTGTGCGTCCACCATGTTTGCGTAAAACTCACGGGCTAAGGTGATGTTGGCATTACAGGGTCTCCTAACATATCCAGTCCATCCTCTGGCCCCTATAGTGGCAGGGATAGGAGTCTCTCCCAACTCTTCCAGCGCTATCCCCCTCTCTAGAATGAACTTCCGCTCATTCTTCAATCTATCCCTATAATCTGGATTGCCGACATATGACGGCTCAACTGGCCGTTTGTCTCTTCTCTTACTAGGGTCTGAAAGAGCATGGCCTTCTCTGATAGCAGTCCTCACCATACCTGGGTAAAATGAAGCACACAAAGCAAATTAGTTTCCAGAATGGGGCAAACATTATAACAAAATTTCGGCAGCAATCCGACAGGCAATTAGTAAACCACAACTCCCCAAAAGCGCCTGCACATTCTCCAATTCCTATTCACTAACACAACCAACACACAGTATAATTTAACAAAGTTTAAATTGAAGTACAAAAACATCCCAATCAATTGTTAAATTGTCGTGTTGATGTCTATTAGTGGCCTAAATTCGATCCAATTGGTTCATGACCCATAATTAACTACAATTAGGCACATGCATCAGAGAATAACACTAAACATGTCGAATTTCATCTTCTAAGTCCTAGGAACCGAAATACATCAATGGAAAGATTAATAACAATGAATCACATATGACAATACATGAATGGAGTAAGAAATTAAGCAAATAGATTAGAGTTAGAGAGCATACCTTGACCTGGGGCGTGAATGGGGGCAAGAGAAAAGGGAAGAAGAAGAAGGAAAGGAGAGAAAACGAAGAGGGGAAACTGCCCGTCTGTCGCACGAAGCGACTTTATATATTTTTACAAAACCGCTGCGGAATTGCTGCCAAAGAGGCAATGGTAGGGCAGCAGTTTGCTCTGATTAGCTTGAGCAACGGTGGCCTTAAACGCCCAGTTTCACTAAGGACCGCTGCCATAGACACAGCGGTCTGGCAGCGGTACACAGCGGTCTGGCAGCGGTTCACGTCAGGTGTGACCGCTGCCACACCGCTTTGATTTCCACTTTAAAAATAGTAGCGGTTGGGCAGCGAATTTTGGGACAGAGAAGATCGCTTCCCAAACCGCTGCTACACCGCTTTGACATCAGCAGCAGTGGCATCAAGTCCAAAAAATACAATATTTTTTAGGACACTAAATTATGACTCGATAAAACTAGATGGGAAAAGAAAAATACCTGGGTGGGTTGCCTCCCACCGAACGCTTTATTTAACGTCTGGACAAGACACACAAGAGCCTTACGGCTCATTGAGGCGAGAAAACTCAGCATTCCTTAGCTCGGGCGTACACAGGTACGGCTTGAGTCGATGTCCATTAACCTTGAATCTATTCTGACGTTCAAGACCTTCGATTTCCATAGCTCCATGCGGAAAAACCTGAGTAACTCTAAATGGACCCGTCCACCTTGATTTTAGCTTCCCTGGAAACAACCTTAACCTTGATTGATACAGAAGGACTAGCATCCCCAGATGGAACTCCTTCCGAGTGATTCTGCTGTCATGCAATTTCTTCGTCCTTGCTTGTATATCTTGGCATTCTCATAGGCATTGTCCCGGAGCTCCTCAAGCTCACTCATTTGCAATTTTCTTTCTTCTCCTGCCTTATCTAAGTTGAAATTCAGCTTCTTCAGTGCCCAATAGACATTGTGTTCCAACTCTACAGGTAGATGACATGCTTTTCCATAAACTATCCTATAAGGGCTCATACCAATTGGGGTTTTGTATGCAGTTCTATATGCCCACAATGCATCATTAAGCTTAGTTGACCAATCCTTCCGATTTGGTTGCACCGTCTTCTCTAATATCTGCTTAATCTGCCTATTGCTCACTTCCACTTGTCCTGAAGTCTGAGGGTGGTACGGGGTTGCCACTTTGTGTTTGACACCATACTTCTTCATTAATGAGGCAAAAACCTTGTTACAAAAGTGGCTCCCACCATCACTTATGATAGCACGAGGTGTCCCAAATCTGGTGAATATGTGTTCTTTTACGAATTTTACCACCACTTTGCTATCATTTGTCTTGGTTGCAATTGCTTCAATCCACTTCGAAACATAGTCCACAGCTACCAAGATGAAAGTGAACCCGTGTGAGGATGGGAAGGGACCCATGAAGTCTATTCCCCATAAGTCAAATATCTCTACCACCAACTGATTTGAAAAGGGGCATCTCATCTCTTTTACCAATGTTCCCGTTCTCTGGCACTTATCACAAGACATGCAAAAAGTATAAGCATATTTAAATAAATAGGTCTAGAAAAAACTTGATTAAAGAACTTTCAAAGCAGTCTTCTTGGCACTAAAGTGCCCTCCACAACTAAGGTTGTGGCAGAATTTCAGCATATCTTGCTGCTCCTCTTTAGGGACACATCCTCGAATGATCTGATTAGCACCATATTTGAATAGGTATGGCTCATCCCAAAAGTATTGCCTGGTGAGGGATATGAATCTTCATTTTGCTTGCCAGTTTAGGTCAGCTGGTACGATGCCATTCGCAAGATAGTTCACTATATCTGCGTACCATGGATCATTGACTCCCACATTCATCAGCTGTTCATCTGGAAAGTTCTCATTTATTGGCACAAGCTTGGTATTTCCTTCTCTAGTTTCTTTTTCCACTAACCAAGAAAGGTGATCAGCTACCACATTCTCACTGCCCTTCTTATCCCTGATTTCCAAATCAAACTCTTGCAACAAAAGGATCCACCGGAGTAATCTCGGTTTCGCTTCCTTTTTTGTTAGTAAATATTTTAGAGCAACATGATCAGAATAAACAATTACTTTAGACCCAATCAACTATTGACAAAATTTTTCCAAGGCATTAACAACAGCAAGTAATTCTTTTTCTGTAGTGGAGTAATTCAATTGTGCATCATTCAAAGTGCAAGTAGTGTAGTAAATAACATGTGGCAGTTTTTCTACTCGTTGTCCTAAAACAACACCTACAGCATAGTCTAATGCATCACACATTAATTCAAATGGAAGAGACAAATCAAGAGGCATGATTACAGGGGTAGATGTCAGTTTATCTTTCAGAGTTGTAAAAGCAAACATACATTCATCATTAAAATCAAATGTAGATTCCTTGGTCAACAGATTACACAAGGGGCGACTAATTTTTGAAAAATCTTTTATAAAGCGCTTGTAAAAACCTGTATGACCAAGAAAACTCCTCACACCCTTCACCGAAGTTGGAGGTGGGAGTTTAGCAATTACTTCAATTTTAGCTCTATCTATTTTTATGCCTTTATCAGATATCACATGTCCTAGCACTATTCCAGATTTCACCATAAAGTGACTTTTCTCCCTACTAAGAGTTAAATTGGTCTCAGTGCATCTTTTCAAAACACTAGTTAAATTATCAAGGCAGTGGTCAAAAGAATTACCAAAAACAGAAGAATCATCCATAAATACCTCGATATACTTCTCTAGCATGTCGGAAAAGATCAACATGATGCATCTTTGGAAAGTGGTAGGGGCATTGCACAGCCCAAACGGCATTCTTCGGTAGGCAAAGGTTCCGAAGGGACAAGTGAATGTTGTCTTCTCTTAATCTTCTGGAGCAATGGCAATCTGATTATATCCTGAAAAACCATCCAAGAAACAGTAATAAGCATGTCCCGCCAAACGCTCAAGCATCTGATCAATGAACGGCAAAGGAAAGTGATCTTTTTTTGTTGCCGTATTGAGCTTGCGGTAATCTATGCACACCCTCCATCTTGTTGTCTTCCTAGTAGGGATCAACTCATTGTTTTCATTAGCTACCACTGTGATCCCAGATTTCTTTGGTACCACATGAACCAGACTTACCCACTTGCTGCCAGATATAGGGTATATGATACCCACTATAAGTAGCTTCAGGACCTCTTCCTTGACCACCTCTTTCAGATTCGGGTTGAGTCTTCACTGAGCTTCTCTAGATGGCTTCATACCCTCCTCTAAAAGAATGTGATGCATGCAAATGGCAGGGCTTATTCCCTTAATATCTGCTATGGTCCATCCAATAGCGGCTTTGTGCTCTTGAAGCACTGCCAACATACGCTCTTCTTTTTCTGGCTCTAAGTCTGAAGCTATAATCACTGGAAGAGTCTCATTCACCCCTAAAAAGGCATATTTGAGGTTAGAGGGAAGTTGTTTCAGCTCCAATGGAGGGGGAGAACTCATAGATGGGATTAACGACTTGTTGATCTCATCTTCTACTTCAGCACATACTTCCTCAATATCAGACTCTTCTTCTGAAACTTCTACCTGTTGAAGTTCTTCATCATCTTCAAATACGTCACAAACCCAATCTGACAATTCCTCAGATATATCTTCTAACAACTTATCTTGTACTGCCGACTTCACCACTTTAATTGCACTACATTCAACTGAGTAACAATCATCGGCTGCTTCAGGGAACTTAAAAGATTCAAAGACTTTAAACTCTACAGTTTCATCTAACATAGTCATCGTTAGCTTTCCATTATGGACATCTATAAAAGTCTTTGCAGTTGCCATAAAGGGTCTCCCTAAAAGAATAGGCTTGCAGTTTTTATCTTTAGCACCTTCATCCATGTCTAACACCATAAAATCAGCAGGAATAATAAGGTTTTCTACCTGTACTAGCACATCTTCCACATAACCCCTAGGGTACCTGACAGAACCATCGACCAACAAAAGCGACATGGTTGTCTTTTTCAGATCAACCTAATTGCTCATAGATGGTTGAAGGCAACAAATTAATGTTAGCTCCTAAGTCTAGCATGGCCCTCTCCAAAGTTGTACCACCAATAGTAATGTTAATGCAAAAACTACCCGGGTCTTATAGTTTTGGTGGCAATGACTTTTGAAGGACTGCATTAGCACTTCCGGTCATGAATTCTTGATGATTCTCTAGAAATCTTGTTTTGTATGTATAAAGGCTCTTGAAAAACTTAGCATATGCTGGCATCTTCTGAATCATCTCTAATAGGGGCAAGTTGACATTGACCTTTGAAAGGATGTCATAGATGTCCTTGTATGACTTTTCCAACTTGTTCTTTTGCAGTCTCCTTGGGAATGGAATGGGTGACACATATAGATTTGCTGACTTGTGTAGGAGTGGTGAAACTTTGGACTTTTCCACCACTATCTCCTCCTCCTGGGACTTGTGATTTTCTTTTGAAGGACCTGAAACAGTAACAGGTTTATCAGAAAGTTCAGCAGGTATCTTATTAGTTAGCAGCTTACCATTCCGAAGAATTATCATAACTTTAGCTTGCTCAGTGTAACTTGGAGATTTTCCCTGTTCCATTCTTTAAGTAGCCTCAGCTAATTGCCCAACTTGAATCTCTATCTTCTTCATTGAAGCATGAATGTTCTGAAACTGTATCTCATTATTTTGTTAATGCTTTATCATGTCCCGTTGTTGGTGCTGGAGTTGCTCTATTCGTATCAGCATATCTTCTATCGACGGCCTCTTGGGTTGGGATTCAGAATTTTGTTGAGCTCTAGTATTCATCTGTCTCTGATTGCTATTGTTATTTCCCCATTGATGACCAGTGTGCTGATTGTTGTTTCCCCATTGGTTACCAGTGTTCTGATTGTTGTTTGACCATGAAAAGTTGAGATGATTCCTCCACCCTGGATTGTAGGTGTTGGAATATGGGTCATTCCTAGGTCTGGGGTTGAAGTTGTTCATAGCTTGGACTTCTTCTTCTTCAGGTCCAGGACTTGCTGCCTGGTGTTCTCCCATAAACACTCTTTGTTTCAATTGCCCAATTTCAGTAGCAAAAGAATCTATCTTTTTCATCATCTGAGTCATATGAATAGAACTCTCTGTGTTAGCATCTATGGTATAGATTCCCTTCTTCCTCCTGGAATTCTTGTGATGAGAATTCTGGGCCAACTTTTCAAAGATAGTGTACACCTCATCAAGCTGCTTGTCATACATAGATCCCCCACAGGCATTGTTCACTAGAAGTCCTGATACTTCAGTCAAACCAACATAAAACCACTAACACAGCTGATTAGTAAAAAACCCATGCTGAGGACAGTCCCTGGTATATTTCTTGAAACGCTCCCATGCCTCATAAAAAGTCTCATTGTCTTGTTGAATGAAGCTTGAAATTTTGGCTCAGATTTCACTGGTTTTCTGAGGTGCATAATACTGATCAGTAAGCTTTTCTCTCACTTCATCCCATGTTCTCAAATATGCTGGAGGCAATGTTAATAGCCAAGTTTTCGCCTCTCCTTTCAATGCATGCGGAATGCATCTCATGCGCAGCTGATCTTCAGTAATCCTATAGTTAGGTAGGGACTGAATTGCTACGTAAAACTCTCTAAAGAACAAGAGTACATCTTCATCTGGTAAGCCATGGAAACTAGGCAGCTGACTATAATGGCTACTCTTCAGCTCATAATTCCTTGCTGCAAGTTCTAGCACAATGCTTAAAGGATGATTGCTCACAACTGGCCTATTGTAATCCTTCATAGTTCTGATGGGTTCTGGCTTATATACTAGATTAGGAACAAGATTAGGACCCTGGTGCATCCTTTCTTGATTCTGATTCTACTCGTCTTCCATTGCTGAATTCCTGACACGATCAATGTTATCATTCAAAGGAAATAATTCTCCCCATTGAGATCTTCTACCATGCATCTGTTGTCAACACCTGCAATGAGACAAACAAATCACTAGTAAACTTTGAAAAAGAAAAGAAGAAAGAATAAATAAAAAGAAAGAAAAATCTAAAAAGCTAAAAATTAATGACTCGACTACCTAAACTAAAATAAATTTATTAACTAAAACTAAAACTAGAAGTAATCAATAAATTCAACTAGTCCCCGGCAGCGGCGCCAAAAACTTGATGTATAAAATCGTGTTATAAAAACCTAACTCGCAAGTGCACGAATCGTGAGATAAGTACAGCGACAAGTAGGGACCGTTACCATGAGGAAAAGTGATTTATCAACTAAAACTAATTCTAATTAAAGCTAAGCAAGTAACAGTAACCAAGAGATTTGAGATTGATTGATTGGTTTGATTCAAATTGATTAAACTAAGAAAGCAGTAAACAAGAATATGTGAATGTGATCAAGAGGTGAGAAAACTAGGTCATCAATGCTCCCCAACTATGTTTACTCAATGCTTCGAATTGACTTTTATAAAGAATGTTAATTAAGTTAAGGGTTCGTTCTTAAATTATGTATAATTAGTGCTATGTGGTCCTAGAATAAGTCAAGTATTCTCTACTACAGTCTACCTCAAAACCTGCGTATAAACTATAACAGAAAACACATAAACCATACACCAAGCATTCTCAATTAAGTCTACCCCAAAACCTGTGTATAAATTGTAACCTAAAACCCACAAAGCACACAATCAAGTATTCTCAATCACAGTCTACCTCAAAACCTGCGTATAAACTATGATTGAGAATCCATTAAGCACAAGAACAATAGAACCAAATTTACGTGCAATATCCTGCTACAATAAATCTCATTCATTCAATTGAATATTGGCTGAGAATGGTGAAACTCGCATCTCAATCTTTAACATATCAAACCCTAAATTCAAGCCTAGCATAAACCATGCATCAACAAGAATAAATAATCGCAAATTGAATGAATCGAAACTTGAATTAAGAATATATAGTCAATTCTAACAAAGAGTATTCATAGAGGTTCACATTGAATCCCTAGTATGGATTTAGTTACACATAGTTGAAATAAAGAGAAGAGAGAAGTAATTGATAGAACCCATGGAAATAGTTGACACTCTTCCAATCTCTGATGCCGAAATCTTCTCCTTCGTCTTCAAATCTTCTATATACAAGGTGGATGAGAGTTGTTGAGTTATGTTGGCTATGAGGAATGGCTTTCTAATTATGAAAGACGAACCAGAGCATCCTGAATAAAATACTCCTCTATTTATATCCTCTCGGGCTACAGTGGAGAAAGCCTATTAAAACGCGGAATTAGGCCAGATCGCTGCCGGACCGCTGCCACTTTGGCAGCGGTGTGGCAGCATTTGGCACAGCAGACTTCTCTACCCATTTAATCGCTGCGACGCCTCTCTCCGAAAATAGCAGCGGTGTGAGAGCGTTTTTGCTCAATTTGCAGAAAAGACCCTTGACTACTCCAAAATAGCACTTTTTATCTAAAATTCTTCAAATATATCAATCTGGTCCAATAACCTGAAAACACTCAAACACACCCATTAAACCACTAAAAGACTCAAGAAGAAAGCAATTGATTGGAGGAATAGGGATAAAAAACATATATAATAAATGACCGATCATGTTCTCGCATAGAGACTCCCAGTCCACTGGATGGTTTTTTTTTCATGAAGCCATCATTCCAAAAGAAATTCCTTCGGATTTTTTCTACTTTCTTTGCCACAGCCATAGGTATTGGGAAAATAGACATAAAATATGTAGGAAGGCTGGAAAGCACTGCTTTTATCAAAACCATTCTACCACCTTTTGATATAAAAGCTCTCTTCCAAGGAGCCAACCTCTGCTCCACCTTTTTGATGACTGGATTCCAAAATGATTCCCTACTTGAGTTCCTACCCAAAGGAAGACCAAGGTAGGTCACAGGAAGGGAAGACAAGATACAACAAAAAATAACGGCCCAATCCTCCTCATGAGGAGCTTTTTTTCCAATCCTAACTAAACAGGACTTGTGAAAATTAATTTTCAGGCAAGATACTAATTCAAAATACCTCAGAATCCTTATGGCATTAAGAAGATAATTCTTGTTTGGTTCTAAGAAGAGAACCGTGTCATCTGCGAACTGAAGGTGTGAAATATGAACGGCTTTATCACCAAAACCGACCCCTCTAATCAAATCCAAAGCTTTAGCTTTAAGAAACATACCACTGAGAGCTTCCACCGCCATATTGAAAAGGAAAGGAGACAATGGGTCACCCAAACAAATCCCTTTCTGAAGATAAAATTGGCTCGTAGGACTGCCATTAACCAAGACCAATATAGAAGGCGAAGAAATACACTATCTAATCCACCCCAACCACCTTGAACCAAACCCCATCCTAGTCATTACTTCAATAAAAAAATCGTGATCCATATTGTCATAGGCCTTCTCAAAATCAAGTTTTACTAAAATTCCACCTTTTCCATTCTTCTTCCAAGAGTGAATTACTTCTTCAGCAATAATGAAGCTATCCACAATCTGACGATCCTTTACAAATGCCATCTGAGTCTGGCCAATTACTAAATTCAACACTGACTTCAACTTGTTAGCAAGAATCTTGGCTAGAATCTTGGCCAAAATCTTGTAAATAGAACCCACCAAACTAATAGATTTGTAGTCCTTTATGAATCTTGGAGATAAGCACAATGAATGTACAGTTCACATCTTTAACCACCGAACCATCCTTGTAAAATTCGTGAAGAAAAAGCATAAAGTCATCTTTTATCACATCCCAATTTGCGTTGATAAAGATCAAGTTGAGATCGTGAAGACCCGACACCTTGTTTTCTTCACATTCACTCAAAGCCAACCTAACTTCATCAAGAGAAAATACTTTCTCTAAATCAGTCTGTTCCTTGTCTGAGATTTGCTTGAACGTAAAACTAGATAAACTCGGTCTAGGGCCTTCCCGTTTCTTGAACTGCTCTTTAAGAAAATAGAACACTCCCTCTCTAATCTCAGCCGGTCCACAACAAATTCTACCCGCAATTGATAAATCCCTAATGAAGTTAGATTTGTTCCTCATATTAGACATGATATGGAAATATCTTAACTTTCTATCTCCTTCCTTCAGCCACTTCACCTTAGAGATTTGCCTCCATTTTTCTTTATCAAGCCTAATCTGTTTCCACAATTTCACCAAACATGAAGTTCTTTCTTGTCTCAATACAGATGTCCAACCTTGAGAGATTGCTTTACCTTCAATCACTAATGACTTATCTTCAAAAACCTTCAACTGAATCCCTTCTGACTTCTATAATTTCAGGAAAGATTTAATATGGTGCTTGACAACCTTGATCTTAAGAAAAATCTTCGAACCAGAAGACACACCCCTGTTGAATCTCTTCCAACTTCTACGCACACCCTCCATCAAACCTTTGTCCTCCAGCTAGCCATTGAAAAAATGGAATGGCTTCAGACCCTAATCAAGCTTTGGTTCCCTAATAATAACTAGATTATGATCAGACAAACTTCTATTGAAGCCTTTTTGAACTAATAAAGGAAACCAATATAGGAATTCCGGATCATAGAGAAAACAATCGAGTCTTGCCCAGGACTCAATTTCTCTATTGTTGGACCACGTAAATGTCAAACCTTGCATAGGTAAATCTATCACCTTGGGCAAGTCAATGAAGATTCTAAAATTCTGCATGGATCTCTCATTACCAATGTCACCCATTCTTCTCACTTTGGTCAAGAACCGTATTGATATCACTTCCGATTACCCATGAACCAAGCCGGGATACATGAGCATTCAGAATAAATTTCCACAACTCCACCCTCTCATTCTCCAAATTGGCGGCATAAACATTGCAAAACACCACATCTTTCTTCGGTTTAGTAAGCACACTAGACACTATGATACATCTATCATTAGAAATGCACGATTTTACCTTAAAAAAAATCTTCATTCTAGAGAGTAATGATTCCACCAACCGATCTCAATGCTTCTACGCCAATACCTTTAGAAAGTAAAGAACCACCCAAAGACTTAGTCACCCTAAAATCAAAATAATTCAAATTTGATTCTTGGATAAAAAGTAATATCGGTTTGTGGGAGATAACCATATTCCTCACAGCTCTCCTTTTCTCCAATTTCCCCAAACTCTTGATGTTCCAAGATAAAACAATCATTAAAAAATCACAAACCACCTCAAGGCTAGTAATTCATAGCTTGAAATCTCTCCTCATCTTCTTTTTCCCTCCTGTAATTTCCTCTGAAAACAAAACTTCTTTTCCATAAAAATCTAATCTTAGGGCGACCCCAGTTTCAATGACTTTAGCTACCCCATCACTAAGATTCCACGATCTAACCTTGTTACTGCCAGTAGCAGCTGGTTCCACAATACACCACTTATTAGTAAATGAGCAATTAAAGTAACCAAATGCCACACATTTTTCTATTATTTTAGTCACCTCCTCCTACAAATTCCATCTCCTTTTAGACAATAACACCATAGTACTCACTACGCTGATCTCCCCAACACCTTGGGCCATCAAGTTTTTGTCTTTACGAGTATTCATACCATGGCTTTTTTACTAAACTGGATGGCCTAACAAGATTTTTCGGATTGCAATTCTTCCTAAACCTTGCCAGTTCTTGCAAAGGAACCACCTCCTCTGTTATTTACTACTGAAGTTGAGTTTCTGAGATATATGAGAAAGAAGAAAGAGAATGACAGTCCCTATTCAATGCATTAGGTATCACTGTTGGGGTTTTTGCCCTAAAGCTTATGGTTTGTAAATATGAATTGAACAAGAAATAAAAGAAGTAGTTTATTTATTCAAATTGTCTCATACATTTATTTATATCATGTGTACTTAACATCCAAGATTGCCGGATGTAATCTCTAACTGAGTATATGAGTGTCATATACAAAGGTATTCAGTTTGAGATGAGTAATCTAAAGAGTCCGTAGATAGCAAATAGAGTTGGAACTTTATTTGTGGCTAATCTACAGTTGCGGTCCGTTCCGTAATGTACGATGGTCTTAACCTAGACTATTCATATGGTAATATGAGAATGAAGGCACCTTATATGATGTGATCATATAGGATTGGACCATGATCTATATGAATATCTCACCAAGATCCATTACAAGATGGGATTCATATATATCAACAAATGATGGCTATATATGGGTGATCTTAATCCTGAGTGTCTTATCGACTCCTTCAGGTTAAATCGTGGTTTTTGATATAAAATGGGTGAGATCAGAGTTGCATTCTTGGTCAATAACGCCGTATGTTGGAATCGCGGTTTGGCTTATGGCTAGGAAGGTTTGCACACAATAGTGGAATCCACTCCTTCTTGTGAGAAGTAGATAGTAGTTCTCTTAAGGGTTGATTCGGGGCTTGAACAATATTAGCGCTCTCCTAATTTCGTATGGAATGTAGGATTTATTGTTCATTAGAGAATCAATAGTACTTAATGGAAAGATATAATTAGAGGGGTATAACGGACATTATGATCCAGCTCTAATTATGAACTACTTGTGGAGGATCATACCATATGTAATAGCTATATCGATGGACACCAAGAGTTATTGGTTTGTGTAAAAACGTCTACAGTTGAGAGAGTGCAGCTTCGGGTTTTTAGTGGAATAACACCGAAGTTAATAATCATGAAATATTAATTAAAGAGTTTAATTAATTATTTCTAAGGATTATTAGAGCTCAAAATACTGTGGGTCCATTAGATTCTCTTGCTAGCCCGATCGATTTAGGTAACAAGGATCACAGTTAATTAATTGGATTGTCCAATTAATTGTGTTATGAAAGTGACACGTATCTATTCGGGAATTAATTGAGTAATGAGATTATTTAATTAATGAATATTAATGATTATGTTAATTAAATAATTAGATTATTTAATTATGTAATTAATCATTAGATGGAGGGTGTTGATTGATATTTGATTTTGAATGAATATAAGATAATTTGATTATTTAATTTCATTAAATTAAATATTAAAATTTGAATTTAAAAGAGTTTGAATTCAAAATCAAATCAAATAAATTAATATTAATTTATATCTTTAAAGATATTAGATATCTTAAAAGATTTAATTAATTAGTTTATTTTAAAAATATATATATGATATATGTTTTTTTTTTAAAGAGACAAGAATTATATCAGATACATACAACGAAACAAAAAGAAGAGAAACAGAGGGTGTGGCAAACAAGAAAAAAAAGGGTTTGTTTTTATTTTAGGCTTGCTGCATTCTATACACAAAAGCATTCTATACACAAAAGCAAAAGAGTTGTTTCGTGTGTCTCTTCATCCTCCTTGTTTTTGAGTACCGTGACACGCCCACACGCAGTTAACAATCCTGGGTCATAGCGAGGAAGATCTTGTGGTTCAAATCAGGAAGTGGATCGAAAAGAAGAAGGAGCCTACAAATGTTGGGATGAATTAATTTTATCTCCTTCTTATTGTATTTTATTATTACTGTGCAAATAGGTTTACTTGATGATTGCATAAAATTTTTTAAAACCCTTCCGCTGCACAATCTATAACCCTGGGTTCCTACAATCACTACCCTATCATTTGTCAAATAGGCCTCCTTGTCCAACATATTCTGATCCTCACAAGTCATCATGTAAGTGCCTCTTTGTTGATTGGCTTATTTCGTTGACAAAACCGCAATGGGGTTCAATCTTGTAAGGGTAGCTTAGGATTGAAGATTTTCTTCTCTATTGCTTAAGGACCTCATTGTGGATTACTAGAGCTTCATGGAAGGTAATCACTTGATCTTGGCTCTTTATGTGAAGAGATTTAGTTGCACACACACACACACATTTCATGATCTTATGTTCTATATTGTTTGTTGTGTGATTTGTGTTGTTGCATATTAGTTTTCATGCATGATCACTCTATCATTGTGTATTAATTCTTTGGCATGTTTATTGGCCTTGGAAATTGCTTGAAGGCTTTTACAGAGGTCAATTTTTACCTCAGACCGCTCCCAAGACCGCTGTGATTTTCTTCGCAGCTGTAGGACAGCGGTTCGCGGACAGTGGAGTCCGCTTCCGGGACCGCTCCCGAACCGCTGCCATTTTATAGGCAGTGGTGGCCTTGGCAGCGAAGACCGCTGCCCAACCGCTGCCGCTTTGGCAGCGGTAAGGCAGCGGTTCTTCTGCGACGTTTCGTTTCTTAATTCAAACGACGCCGTTTTGCTCTGCCTCTTATATATATATGTCTTGTTTGCCTTGGCTTCGTTTTTAGAGAGAAAACATTACACTTTTGAAAGCCTTTTGAGTTGCTTCCAAGCTAAGGTATCAAGAACACTTTTTTATCTCTCAAAACATCAAAACCCATCATTCTTACATGATTCATTCATCATCTAGCATGTTCTAGTATGATTCTCTTAGGGTTTTCATCTTTGCTTACATGACTTGTAGTTAGAACATCTTTGCATCACTTCACATGTTCTTTCTCTACAAGATTGCTCTTTTATTACTTGACTAGTTTCAAGATTGCTTCTTTATGACTTGACTTAGTTTCAAGATTGTGTTATTGTGTTTTGTGAGTTGTATTGTGGTAGATATTGCATATAGGACTTTGTTTGTCTATTTTGTTATGTTTTATGCATGCCACTTAGTGAGATGATATCTAGGAATGTCTAACATGTTCATCCATGCCTAGATAAGCTAAAATGTCTAACCTTGCATTTTGAGCATCTTGAATATTACACATATTCACACTAGGTTGTTTTTTCTCTTCATTTAGAGTCAAGTCTTGTATTTGCCTTGTTGGTAGTTTGCAAGCATGAACTAGGTTCACTTCTAAAGGCCAGTGGGTAGCAAAGACGGATTAGTAATCTTAGGTGTGATGCGGTCAACCTAGATTGTAATCGTATTTGCAAATAGTGGATTGAGGTTCTAGTGTGGCGCACTAAACAGCCCGTGGTTTTTCCCCATGTGGGTTTCCACGTAAAAATCATGTGTTATTTACTTTCCGCATTCTCTACACATGATTTCATTTATTGACTAGTTGGGGTTATTTTGTAATCTTGATTAATCTCGAGAAATTGGTAACAAGGGATTAAAATCTATTCACCCCCCCCTCTAGATTATATTAGGACTCGTTTAAATTTATTTTCACATCACACCAGCTAACCGTCTTGAGTTAATGTTGTGCTGGCACTCTTTCGCTAATGGGTTCTCATTGTGACTCGGCCCACCACCCAACTCAATGACAATGTTGCTTTCATCTATCAGGCCCAAGCCCACTTTTGAAGTTTCACCTCTACCTATTGGATACTGAGCAACTTGACCTTCTTCACTATCTTCATAAGAAGAGGATCCACTTTCTTCACTGGCCCACGTTCTTTCCTCCCTAGAAACAGTTTTCTTTTCCAAAGTGATCTTACCATTGTGAGTTAATGGTGCAAGTGGTTTTCAGTTCATATTCCTAAGAAAAATCCTTTTTCCTTTCAAATTCCCTTTCTTTAATTCTCCTGTAGCAGCATTGTTCCTTGCCAGAAGATCTTTCTGATCTACAGCTATACCAACAATAACCATTCATCTACCATTGGCGAGGGCATCCTTGTACTGAAAGTCTTTTCTAACATGTGATGCTTTGTCAGCATACTTATGATTGGGCAATGAATTTGTAGCCACCACTTAACTTGTCTTGAGACCTACCAAATTCAAATTCTCTAGCCTTATACCTTCATTAAAACCTTGCTTCTCCTTAGGGTTATTAGACCCAAAACACAAAAAGTCTAAAAACACCCCAAGACCAATACCAAGTCTTCTCGAAATCCAAGCTGAGTTGATCGGATTCGGATCCTCACGAACATGGACTATAAATGATGATCTTCTTGTCTCCACCTTGATTGCTCCGAGACATCTCAAACCAAAAGGCAATAAGACCAGAGCTATTCCACAATCCAAATTATCTCTGTTCACTATCTCTTCATCTATTAATAATGGTTCTCCCATCGCCTAACCTAACCTTAAAAAGAACTCTTCACACCAGCAATGCAATGGAATTCCTCTAAACTCAATCCATGATAATCTAGACTGAGGTGTCAATCGCATTCGACCATACACCCACTAAAGAGAGGTGACCCTCCCATAACAATCTGTTCCTAGTAAAAGTGTCCCTGTCTTTGATCGCTTTGAAAGTCCAGAGAATATTCTTGTCTTCAAGATAGAAAGAAGATGTATGAATCTGTCTATCTCATAGCTCCTTTAGCAGTGAACTTACATATGTAAAAGATTTTAGGACTCCCACAGCACAGAACTCTAACCAACTGCCATCATGGGAATCTTCATCCCACTTCATTACCTCCACCTTATCTTTAACATCTGACCCGTCAAGACGGGACTGTGAGTTGGAATTCCTAACATCCTTTGCATAAGTTGACCCGAACAAGGATTTGTTTGCGCTATGAATAGCTCTGGCTGCACCCATATTGAGATCTAACTCGTGAACCTGCTTCTTCATAGGACCATCTCGAGCTTTTTTCCTTTTGTTCCAATCCAGCGATGCTACCTTCAAAATAATCGGCCAACCATACACATGTATTTCGTTAGTTAGACCTACTACTCTCTCCGTTTAATCATGCGTAGCAAAACGAACAAAAGCAAAACAACTTCTTCTAGACCTATTTTTTGGAGACAGATGAAGGTCTCTAACAAGACCAAATGCTTTAAAAATACCCCATAATCCTTTTTGATCAATAGTTGGATTCATATTGTCAACGAAAACTAATACTAAATTAGACCTAAAATCTCTGTAATCAGCATTTCCATCGAACCTATTGCCTTCGAGCCCACCAGACCTTCTCTCTCTAACTTTCTCTCTCATCTTTTTCAAATGTTTTATTTGTTGTTTATTTTATTTTTTGTTGTTATTGTTGTTGTCTTCTTTCTACAATACATTATTCATGTCAATATGTGTGTTTTGGGGTTGTAGCTTATAACGTAACACATATGGCGGAGGTTCATAACATATATTAATAACCAATTTCTTTAAATATGGAAATTTTCAGATTCAAAAAAATCTGGTAAATTAAAAAAAAATTTAAAAATTATTTTTCCAAATTTTCAAATTGAATCTCCACCATCCATTATAATTATAATTATTTATTAGAATATGGGAAATTTAAAAATATATATGATTGTTATTATATATATGATTATTATTAATAGTATCATTTAATGCGTATGTTGATGACTTTGTGAACTCCAGAAGTTCAGACTATTATATATATCATAAATTGAAAATATATTAATAAATATTATTAGTATTATATGTTATGTTGTATAATTAGATATATTAGAATATGGAAAAAATGCTTAAATTTTTTTTCTTAAGAATATAGTATAATTTATTGTATATCATGTGTCACGGCCACAACAAAAGTAACTATTTTTATATTAAATGAAAAAATAAAATAAAAATATAGTATCGTTTAATATAGGCATATCTAATAATAAAGGGTTTTTACAATTTGGTCCCAACTTAATTGGGAAACATCACTTTTCTACTCATTAATTCAAATTTCATCAATTTGGTCCTTATATAATTGAAATCAATCAAATTAATCCTACCGTTAGTCAAAGTGAAGGTTTTGACTAATGATAAGACTAATTTGATTGATTTTCAATTATATATTGACCAAATTGAAGAACTTTGAATTAATGAGTAAAAAAATGATGTTTCCCCATTAAGTTGGGAACAAATTGTAAAAACCCCTATCATTGAATTTATCATCCATAAAAAAAAAAATCAGATTAAAATTAATAAAAATTGACATGATTTCCTCAAAGTCCTTACTGAAATTAAAGTAAAAGATCCCTTATGAGAGACTTACTATATATATATATATCATATAATAACATCATTTTTTAACCGGAGGCTGCAATGTGGCAATTTTTGTTAGTATTAAATATTTAATTTTTCATATATAATAATCATATAATAACAATTGACATTTTTATCAAAAAAAAAAAAAAAAACAATTGACATTATTAATTTATCATAATATATAATAATATAATATCAATAGTTTCTTCTCATGTGGGAGCGACGTGTGTCATTATTTTATGTTATTAATAAATATTTAATTTTTTGAGGTATTTCTACGATACAAAAATACCTTAATTTTTTTTTTTAAAGAATTATATAGGTATTGGTTGTTGGTATCACATGTTGGTATTAGAGCTGGGTTGCTACAACGTGTCCATCATATTACCCTTTATTTAGTTTTCTTGTTTTTTTAAAAGATAAATACCTTAATTAATCATATCATATAACCAAATAAAATTTTCTCAGTTAACCAAAAATAAAATAATTAGTATATAACCAAATAATTAAAGTATGCCAATAATCTCAAAGCTAATCTTTGTATTCAATTTAGTCAAAAAGTAATTTAATAAAAACCCTTTCCTATTCAACCTTAATGGATATACGTTGATTCTTAGAGCATTTCTAATGCCGTGCCAAATTATTGTGTCAATGCTAAAATTTAGTACATGGTGAAAAAACCATCCTTCAATGCAGTGCTAAATGATGTGCCGAATTTGGTACAACAATAAATGCTCATTTTTTTTAATTATAAAATACCATTATATATATAGTTTAAATGAAATAATAAATGCATTAATGGAACTTTGCATTACTTTGCATTGGAGCATTAAAATAAATAATGAATGTATTAATAGTAAGTGTTTACTTTTATAATTTTAATTAATAAAATAATAAAAATAACATTTTAAATAGAATCATGCATTTTGGAGCACAATATGTGCCAAATATAACATTTTACTCTTTTTTGTGACAAATTTGACATTGACATTGACATATACATTAGAGATGATCTTAAATTGCCATGCTAAATTCATACAGGTAAAACAATGATTATTATTTGATTAATGATAATATTAGGAGGCTTTTAATATTAGGAGGCTTTGATGGCGGTTTTGTAGAATCAAGAGGCAATTCAAAATTAATTGTCCTTAAATTCTCCCTTTTTTTTCGTCCTATTTAATATTCTGCCTCAAAATTGAATGTCTCTTCTAATTTATCCAACTCAACCAATTCAAATTTATGATTTTTTTTCCCATTTTAGTTGAATTTGTTGTCTCTTCTAATTCAACTAAGCTGTTTCAAATTCTAGGGGATTTTTTTTCCCATTTTAATTAATTTATATATATTTTATGTTGCAAATAGCTAAAAAGTTATTTTTGAAAATAAAACATCACCTCTTTTTTTATTCAAATATCCCCGATGGGATAAAGCTTCACTTAAAATCATAAAATCATAAATAAAATCATAAATGTCAAAGACTCTTGGATCTTTGATTGCACTATAAAAGAGACTCTTGTATACAAAGATCCTAAAAATTTTCTTCAACTTCCAATCTCTTTCTAACTTTTTTTTTTCTCAAAAGTTTCACATTATTTTTACAATTTTCATTTTTTTTTGTTGTTAAAAAAATCTAATTTATTCAATTTTTCTTCTATTTTTTTCTTTCAGGTTGAAGATCCATATTATCAAATATCTCTATCATGGTAAGTTATTTAAATAAATATTTTAGTGATTCTATTCATTATCCCATTGTTAAGTATTTCAATTGCTGCTAAAATAGAGAAGTGATTTTTTGGAGTAGCAAGTGCAATTCACCGTATATTTTATGTTTTTGATTTTTTTTTTTTATAGCAGTAGAAGTCGTGCATATGTAGAGTTTGAAAGTTCTACATATTCCTTATCAAAAGCTAATTCCAAGCAGATCAAAACCTATTTGATGTTAAAGGGCAAAGGTTTCAATTTTGTCAATTCTTATCATTATGGATATTTCATTGTTATTAAATAATTCCGAGATATTGGCAATAAATTTATCAGGAAACTTACTTTATTTAGAAATTTACATGTATTTATTTCAACTTACATATTATTTCTTTCTACATATTTCAATTGCCATAGAATCATTTCTCTTTATTTTCATAACTAATATTTTATATTTATCAATAGTAAAAAATGCGTAAATAACATTCCCATTAAAGACAATTAAAATCCTCTGACTTTTATCATTTGGATTTTATGATGCCTTTTAAATAGAATTTGAAACAATTCAATTATTAAAATTATCATATAATACTTATTGATGACTTTTGAGTAGAATTTAAAACATCTAAATTATTAAGATTATCATGTTATACTTATTGAATCTACAAAAAAAACCATTGAGTACACTTAGCACAAAATTGAATGGTGAATGGTCTTTTTAAATCATCCCAAATTGAGCTAAATAACAACCTAAATAGCTAAATTATATTATGAAATGAGAAATTATGAGAGAATTTAATTGAAATAATATGTATATTATATATATATATATATTAACAAAGCCTATGCACACTAGTTAGTGTTATAGTTTTAGGTAAAATCCGAACAACTATGATCCATTAAACCAGAAAGGGGTAAATACATTGACTACCCCCGAAGTTTAACATAAATACAGTTAGAGGGTAAGTAAGTATTTATCTACTTAAACCTTCTTTGCTCTTAAAATTGTACCAATAAAAAGACCAAATAGCCCTTAGTATTAAAATTTAAATTTGAAGATAATGTTTTTACAAAAAAAATAAAATATATTTGGAGATAATCCTTTCAATGGAATATAAATGGAAAAAAAAAAAAAACCTATTTTTAAAATTTTAAATTATCTTCATTTTAATTTTTTTTTTTGTTCTTAAAGTAAATAAAAAAAATATTTTTGATATTTTAATCCTTAAATAAATTCATTTGTTTGATAGTTTTGAAATATAAAATTTAAAATTAGTAAAAACAAATTGTATTTTAAGTTAAAAATTATTTTCATTTTTAATAACAACCCTTTAAGAACAGTAAAAGATATAAATTTGTAAATGAAGATAATTAAAAAAAAAAATTAAAATATTTTTTGATTTTCCATTTTAAAATTATTTTTTAATTTATATTACATTGAAAAGATTATCTTAATTTAATTATTTTTTTTTATAAAAAAATTATCATCATTTTCAAAATTTAATAACTAAGGGTAATTTGGTCTTTTATTGGTTCAATTTTAAGAGCAGATGATGTTTGAGTAAATCAGTGCATACTTGCTCTCTAACTGTATTTATATCAAACTTTAACAGAGGTCAGTATATTTACCCCAATAAAAAATTGTGTCAAATATGTGTAAAAAAAAACCCCTATCCTTTAATTCTCTCAGTCTCTTATCTCCATCTCGTTATAGGAAATAATTCAAATACTGCAAATCTGCAATTATGAAATTATTTCACTAACGCTATGTTTGATAGGAGGGGAGAGAGTAAGAGAGATGGATGAATTAAGAGGGATAAAGAATAGGAGGGATGGGGAGGATAACATCTATTTTATGTTGTTTGGTATTGAAAAGAAAGTTGAATGGATAGATTGATATATAATTTGTAAATTTACTATATTACCTTTTTATAAATTAGAGGGTAATAAAAAAATGAAGGGTATTATTGTCATCTCCCTCCCATTATACTCTCCTTTCCCATCCGTCCAATGATGGGAGGATTGCTTTTGGTGGGCCATGATAGTGCCCATTTGTACACTCAGTGTAGCCCCCATTTCTTATCAATTGTACTCGTTTTCGAGCGTATTTGTATATTTAATGTGTTTTGTGAGCTTTGTGTAGGTTATTTGCCATAAATAAGGCATTTGTTTAAAAGGATGAAATGGAAAAGATTTGAACAGTACACCTATATTTTGGGGGCCATATCTCTCACCTTGGATTGAACTAGGTATCGTGTTACCTATTTTCGAAAAGCCTCGGCTGTCTATTTTCCAACGGTTTTTTTTTTTCTTTCCTTATTGTTATGTTCCCGCCATGAGAAAGATGCACGAAAGAGTTTCTATTGTCTTGGTAGGGAACTGTACGATCTTTTCCCCTATTTTATTGAATCAATAAAAAAAGAGGTCAGTGCTACGGCCCTATTTGATCCAATATTGACCGGGGACGAGCCCCGGCTTCCATAGGTCCTTGGTTTGACCTTCCATAGTGGTCCTTGCTTTTAATAATAATAAAGCGGAGCGGGGTCAATTTCTCGTACTTGCTCAGTGTACCCCCTTTCATCGAGTGCCCCGCTCGATTCACTAGGCTGTTGGCCTACCAAGCACTTGCCTGCAGCTCCTGCCGCCCGCTTGATGGGCGGATCGCTTGTTATCCTTAATGTTCTATCTACTATGGCCCTTCCCTAGCCATAAGCTATGGCAGCTCCAGCTCGCAACTATATGGGCCGCCCTACGAGGCCAGAGTGGGCTCAACAGTAAGCCTCCGTTCGAATTACGTTAGGGGGTCTTTCGCTTTTGCTAGATTTAGAGAGATACTACGAGTCCTCCGTCCCAGATTCCATCACTGCGGCTATCTGGTTCACTGGTACTACTAAAGAGTCTCAAACTTACGTTACTGGTATTGATGGTTTTATTATCTTGGATCACGAAGACCCCGGTCATGCTTCTGATTTTCATTCCCATCATCATATTGATGATTAATCCCCTCGTGCTCTAGCATAAACTTGAGTTATGCAGTAGGTATAAGGTGTGAGTCGGAATACCGAATAAGGATATACAAACAAGAACCAATCCCAATGAAAGAGCATAAAAAATTAGATTGGTAAGTAATATCACTCCTAGGCCCCTATTTTCAAGTAAAGTACTATAAACTCTTAGTAGGAGCTCAGCCCGTGTAGTGGAATAATCATGGCTCTAGTTCTTATTAATAATAATAATAAAAAGAGGACTAACTAAGTAAGAATAAGAGAAAGAATCCTCAAGACCTCACGGGACACACACTAGGTGTATATCTATGCATGGCTTCTTAATTCCTTTCGCTTGCTCTTGAAGAAATGAAAATAAACTTACCAATTGAGCCCTTCTCTGAAAGCCTAAATAAAGAAAAAGGGCGGGGGTATAAAGGGGATCAACCGATAGGAAAAGAGAAAACTCAAAAAATAAAAAATAAAATAAGGCGAGTGACCTTGCCTTGCCAAGGACAAGCTAACAAGGAGGGCCCACTAAGCACTAAATGGAAGGGTTTTAGACCCCCTCTCAACCAGCAAATGGGGGTTCATAATTAAATAATTAACCAAGTAGAAAGGGGATTAGTCGAAGATCTCGGTGGTTTTGTGGTGGGTGGTTGATAAACTACGATTGTAGTTTTCTTTAGGAAGTCCCATAGCAGTGAGGCTTAACAGACAAAGAAAACGGTGGATATTTCCACTAGTTGGGTAGAAGGTGATGACCCTAACGAATCGACTATGAAGGTGGCTATTAGATACATCAGCAATTAAATTCCTTCATCGTTATTGCCCTGGCTTCAATGATCAACCCTTGGCTCATTTAGGTTTTTATCTTCGGCCATCCTGGTCCTCAGGACCCAACCAAATTCTTATCAATTTCCTTTCAAAGATGTTGATACGTCCTATCCACATAGAAAACTTACCCTCTTCCACACATTACTGGTAAATGCTACAGCTGCTATCACTTTGGTTGTAGGAGGGGAATGGTTAAGTGAAACTCTCGACGTCTTAGATATGAACCGAACTGTCTCATGACATTCTGCTGATATGATTTCTACATTAACGCAGACGACTGTCAAGCATCCAAAATGGAACCTCTAAATGTAGATGTTTGGAAGATGAGAATGCAATTGCTTCTCAAAGAACAAGATCTTTTTTTTTTTTTTTTATTCTTTAGAAAAGAGAAGCCCGCAGATTTGGCGCTAATGGCTTCTTCAATCAAGTGATGTTGTTGTAGCCAAACAACAAAAGAAAGCATATGAATAGCATCTATAATTGTAGACAATAAAAAAAAGTTCTTCGAAGCTGTAATAATGGTGGTCAAGGATAAGGTACTAGTTTCAGTGGGAGACATTGATTCTGCGTGAGCAATTTAGGAGACTCCACAAAGAATGTATGAATCAAGGACAATGGTAAACATGAAGTTTCTTGTTTCTTCGGCAACGGTTTTTTCCAAGCAAGAGGCAAGATGGAGAAGATTTTCAAAGAATTTGTAGCAGTGAGAGTCAAAATGAATGATCGTGATCAGCGACCGGGAAGTCTGCTGAAGTCGTTTAAGTCTTTGACAACCTCGTGAAACTCCTTCTTTAACTATGATTGATCTGACAATTTTCTTTAAGTAGAAGCTGAAAAGATATTTGAACAGCAGTTTGAAAAGCCTAATGCTGTGCAAAAGAATATGTTTCAAAAGAAGAATAAGCATAAATACAGAAGGACCTGAAAAACATAGAGTGTTGGTCTTGTAAGAAGAAAGGTCACTTGAGTTTTGAGTGCCCATAAAGGGCATCGGGAAAAAGCTATGATGATCAGGACAAGGTGGTGTTGGTCACTACTATGGCCCTGTTTGCCAACATTTCAGATAGTTGGTGGATTAGGTCTTCACATCATCTTTTTTTCCTTCCGGAATAATTTGGATATGATTGAAGAACTAGGTTATTCATATATGGGCAATGGCACTTCGATTGTAATTGGAGGTTGAGGGAACGTGTAATTGCTATTGGAAAACAGAAAGTCAGAAAACAAACGTTGATTTTCTTTTTGTACCTGAAAAGAACCTGCTCTCGATGAGAAGAGCCTTGACTTTTTATTATATTAATAAAGTGCTAGCGCGCTACTTCTAGTAGCTTGCTTCAAAGCTTTACTAATATGGTTTTTTTTTTTTTAATAGATTAAGAGGTGAAATTGAATTCTCCGTGATGATACGGAGTACCAACTGCTAGACTGTAAGACCCCGTGCACCTTAACTATAGCTTCGCAGTGACAACCTTGATCGAATGTGTAGGATAGGTGGGAGGGTGACACATAACAACCAATCTTGAAAACCACTCTTTCGTCTAAGGATGCCTAACCGTCGCACAGATAATTCGGGGGGGGGGGGGGGGGGGGTGGAGACATTGCGAGGTGGGTAGTTTATCTGGGGCGGATGCCTCTGAAAGAGTAACGGAGATGTGTGAAGGTAGGCTCAAGCTAAGATTCAGCTTGTGAGCGTAATGGTATAAGCCTGCCTGACTGTGAGATCGACTAGTCGAACAGAGGCGAAAGTCGACCATAGTGATCCGGGAGTCCCATGTGTAAGGGCTCTCGCTCAACGGATCAAAGGTATGCCAGGGATAACATGCTGATGACTCATAAGAGCTCTTATCGATGAAGTCTTCTGGCACCTCGATGTCGACTCATCACATCCTGGGGTTGAAGAAGGTTCTAAGGGTTCAGTTGTTCACTTATTCAAGTTGTACGTGAGTTGGGTTAACCACTGAGTCAAGTCAAAGAAAATAGACCCCTATAAAAGAAAGCTGCGCATTCTGAGTCCCCTTTACTATACAAGGGGGGAGCGTTAAGAAAAAGAAAGTGTTATCACTATACGAAATGAAGTAGCGGCTAGCAAGCTAAGATCAATCACTTGGAGAACGTGTAGCCTTTCTTTCTCGGTCATTTGTCTTAATATAAATGGATTCTGATTCATGCGGTCTTTCTTTGCTGCATTGGTGTTTTCACTCCCCACTCTCCACCATAACAAAAAATTTCCACTATATCTCTCAGGAGTACTCAAAGGCAGGTCCAATTAGGAAAAAATTCACTAAGAAGTAAGGCATACAACAATGGATCAATACATTTAACAAGATCTGTTCGTGAAATTCCCTTTAAAGCAATAGTGTTTTATACCTAGAAAGGGGGAGGTGAATAGGTATAGTTCCAAATTCTTCCAATATTGAAAATGCGGAATATAAGAATGAAATGAATACTTGAAATGATTTAGCAATTGTATAGAAAGAATCAATACATATGAATCATTAATATATAAGAGAATCAATACAAGTAAAATATGGAAGATAACAAAAACTAAAAGCGAAAATGAGACACAAAGTTTTTTACTTGGTAAAACCTCAAAGAGGAAACATCCACGGGTTGATACCACAACCATCGGCAAAGCAAATCCACTATACGAAAAGGACTTACACACTCAAAGCTATCAACACTATGATATCCACTTCAAGCTATCACCTCCTAATCAACCCTCGGGCTAGTGATTCACTAAGCCTACTCTCTATCCAAGGTGTATCCTACACCTCTAGAGAACAACTTCCTATCCAAGGCTCTCAAGCCTCTAGGAAGATTTCCTTGCTTAGCAATCTAGATCACTAGAGATCCTAGTCAAGCTACCCAAGCTTAACTATCCAGAGTACGCAACTCCTTGCTAAGACTTTCGCTTGGCTATCCGGAACTCATTCCTAGCCAAGACTTCTTGCTCAATATAAAGCTTCACTCACTTTGCAAGAGACTTCAACCTATTACAAGGCAATAATCTAAGTGATGCAAATGAATAAATCACAAACAAATAAAGCTAGATGATCAATCAAGCTCTATGAACATGCTTAGAGAAATTCTAGAATATGCTATCAACATACAATCACAAAATCTATCTAGAAATCAAAGCATGTGAATCAACCAAGAACTAGATTATAGAATATCACAATCAAAGTATTCTAGCTCTTAGAACATGTAATTAAACCTAGAAATCGACAATCAAGCTCAAGATCACAAGGTATTTCTAGAATCAATTTCATGTCATTCAAGTTTATCAAAAGTATGTTTATATGAAATCACAAAAGATAAACTCAAAAATTAATGAATCATATAACCCTAGCATGTGAATTAACATCATTCATATTAATTTTCATCAATCAAATAAGAAGATTAAAGAGACGATCAACAATGAAAGTAAGAAGAAGATGAATCACTTACAAACACAAATCTCGGACTGAGATTGGAGCACGGCAGAAAATCACGAATTCAAATGGCTATGGAAATGCTTGGGGTTTGTAGCTCTCATCAAGACCAACAATTTTGGCTTTTAAATCAAGTGATTTAGAGTTGAAATGAGAAAGATATGATTGAATCAAGATACTAAAAACTTGGAGAAAATTCTGCACAATGTTCTTTTCTTTTCAATTTTTCCAAGTTGTGTTTGAAGGGAAGGAAAGTTGTATTTAAAAGAGAGAGAGAGGGAAAGCAACCAACAAATGAGGGATGGCCATGTCACCTCCACGTGTGGGGCATGTGTGCCACGCATGGGCAGAGAGATGTTCTGCCCGTGTGGCACATGTGGCTCACACGTTGCCTCCCAAGCATGGCCTTTGGCCATGCAAGCCTTTCTCGCGCTCCGTATGCGTTCTTTGGCCGTATCCAGGCCTTTGAACTCCAATTTCGAATCTATTTTCGAATTACAAATTTTCACTCCCTCATGCACAACGGCTATGAAACTTTGACAAAAGTTTGAGAATTCATCTCGGAAAATGACGATAAAGATAACTCAACGAATGAGAATGCATAGTGGCATAACTATATCGTATGGACTCGAAACTTAATGAATGAGTAACCGAAATGACCGGAACTCAATAAGGAATCAAATGAGATCATGTTCAAGTCCAAAACACAAGAAACACAAACAAATAAACACTATGCAACACAAGCATGCCATATCTAAGCGATAGTGAGAAAACATGCAATTCTACAAGATTGTTAACAATGAGATAAATACATTTGCATACTAAATGTGTGTGAAAGTGTTATACCAAAGTGTTATACTAAATGTGCATACTAAATGTGGTCGCATACTTTTATTCTCGGCAGAAATTGCATTCCGATGTCTATAATTGTCTGTCATCTCGGACATCATTTGGATAAAATGCAATTATTAGAAAATAGAAGTATAACAAATGGAGTAGGAAAACCAAAAAGACTTACTAACGAGTGACAGTTGAAGAAGAATTCTATTTTCTTGTTACATGAATTGTCCTTCACATGCTCCTAACCTTTACCGATGTAAACGTCCTTATTGATCAAGTGCGATAAAATTTCGGTAGCAGAAAAATCTGAAAGGGAGACAAAGCCAGATCCCTCGCCGGCCTTAATTGAAATTGCAGGGGGTCCTTCACGCGTAACCCCTGGATCCGCAGTAGGCAGAGATGACCCCGACTGAGTGAACGACCTTAGCTCATCAGACGGCCCTTGCTGACTGGTTGAAACAGCAACATTTTGTTCACCTACATTGGCTTGGCCTGGTGAGGTGGAAGTAGAAGTAGAAATATTGGGTTCATCGGCATTCTCAGGGTAGGGAGTTGGAACTGCAACAGTTACCCTTTCAATAGGAACCTCCGCAGCAACACCTTCAGTTAGAGTAACTTCGGCGAGCACAGATTCACCAGTGCCTTCCTCATCCGACGAAACCACATACTGAACGACCCTTGAAGCTCGTTTGGTTGGTCGAGCAGCATGATCATGAGTACTCTCGACTGTGCATTTTCCCCGACGAACCCTAAGATTCAAATCACTCATAGGGTCTATAGAAGTCTCAGGGACACTCGTATCAAAAATAGAGATGCCCACACTAACCCTCAAAACACCTACTTTTTCTTTGCCTTTGCGGCTAGGGGTATGTCTCACGAAAACCTTTTGGCACTCGTGAAGCTGATTAGAATCGACGTCTTTTTCAGGGCCACTGCCGACGCCCTTACTACCTTGGGAGTCTTTACCATCTGAAGCGGTGATTCCCTCCTTAGCCAATTCTACAACTTGCCTTTAGCTGGTAGCGGTAAAATTCTTCACGGCCCGGGCTTGCACATCGCAAACCATATTGATATCACTCATTGAAAGAAAAAGAAAAGTGTTACCAACAATAGCAGTAACAATACCAAAAGATAAGTGTGAAGCATAGAAGAAACTTACTGTGAGGAATCCTGGTGGGTAAACACGAAAAAATCCACTGAGCAATCATTTTCTCCTTATCTAAGAAGAATGGCTGACCTCTTTCAGCCAAGGGAAGTACGGCAGCTACCGCAAGATGAGAAATCTCATCATCTAATAGAACATGTAGCGTTTTTAACTAAGAATCAGGAGAAGTAAAGTGTCTTGGGACCTTCCTCGCTAAGAGATTCTAGCAAGTACTAGTAGGTGCATCTCTTCCCCACGCACCACTTACGAAAAAAACCAATTGTTTTTTCATCTCTTATTTGAGGTAGGGAAACTCCAAATAAAGCCTTTTTTCTTATCATCATCCGAGATTTCCACATACCTCGGATTCACCACGCCTTCGAGAATCTAGTTCTCCACAGCTGAGGAGAGAAGAAAGTAAGTGTCGCCATGACCTGATTGCCTCAGAGTGTAGAAATGGTGAATCTCACGGGGAGTAGGAGGCCCGTAGCCCTTCGTCTTCCATATTAGACATAGGCACATTAAAATCTGATAGCTATTTGGGGCAAGTTTGGGCAGGTGCCAACTTGACATCCGTAAGGAACCTAGCAATAAATGGCTGAAGGGGAAGTGTTACCCCACAACCAAACATCGAACCATAAACAGCGACGGTGTTTTGCAGAGGATTCCATACAGCTAGATTGCCGGGCGACAACAAATGAACATTGTCGGGTATATTAAATCGACTTTTATATTTTTGGAGTTCTCGCTCATCGACAACATTCACTTCGCTATCAAAAACACTCAGACGCTCGAATGAGAATTGTAATCTATCGTTTTGGTGATCTTTGATGTCTGAATCAACAATCGTCTGAGTATCTAATAAAGACTTCCTGGGAACCTTGGGAGCCCTTCATCTACTGCCACCGAGTCTCGAGGATCTTGTCATCTCTGAAGAATCGCTACCAAAAGATGAGGAATGAGAGATATCAGGGACACTAGTTTCCTGAACAGAAGGAATATAAACAGAAATTGGAATGGGAGAACTTGGATGGAAATTACATATCAACAATTCAATTTTGTCCGCAGTGTTTTTATCACCAAGTTCTAGAGCCCGCATCATTTAGTTAAAAAGCAAATATCGCAGAAATAGATCCATGAAAACTCACCAGAAAAATCCCTAAAATGGAAGTTACACGGAAGACTTAGGGAAGCAAGCGAAAGAGCACGGTTAAATCCTTCGAACCGTCTGATAGTCGAAAGCAGAGAAACGAAAGGAGAATCGTCACGAATCTTAGTATGGGGAAATGAAAACCAAGAACCCGCAACTTAAAACCCTTAGAGCAATTTCGACGAAAGAAGAAAAAGAGGAAGAGGAATGGAGGTTATCAGAGAATGGGAGAGGGCAGTGGAATAGTTTCACTTAAAAAGAGGAAAATTCAAAATTCAAAAGTTAAATGAGTGATGTTGATAGAGTAAACCGCCTGTGTATAGGGCAGTGACGAAACTGCCCACCGAATAATGGACACATGGCTTCTCAGGGAACACCCAGAAGTCAGAGCGTCGTTTCACCATGTCAAATCAGGTGCAATTTTTTAAATCTTGTGGTTAAAAACAAAAACTTGCTACAGAAGCATTAAGTACTAAAGTTGGCACGTGGACAAAAAACAAAAAGAAAGAAGGGAAAGAATCTTCAAAGAATTTTTCCAAGGAAGCTAGAAGCCAGGTATGAATATGAATACTGCTTATAGAAACAAATGAATAGGGAGACCAAGTCACTTGTTCGGCTCAAAGTATTTATGAGGGTATTGTTGTATGTATATATTCGACTGAAAAACACGTCAACAAAATAAGTAGGAAACACGAAGAAAAGTTATTGCCACGTCATTTCTCGACCAGTCAATGAAAGAAACGTTGACCATTTGGCACGTCATCTGGCCACGTCATCAAGATCAGTGAAGACCAAAAACATATTCGCCAAAGAAACCCAATCTAGGAAGGGGAAGAATCGTGTTCGCCAAATATCCTTACTCGGCCCAGACCTGTTCGACCAATACGAGAAAAGTAACCTTTCAGTATATCTCCTAGAGCGGGGATTCATCCAGATATAAGGCCTAAAAAGGTGTTGCACTCCAAGGAGGACATAACCTTATCTTCTCCAAGAGAAGTCCAAACAGGAAACAAGTCTTAATCCGCTCACCATAACAAATTCCTAAGGCAAATCAAACTGGGAATTCCATGACAAACATGACATAGGCAAGAAGAAACCCTAGCTAGTCCAATATAAATAGAACCATGTAACCAACAAAAAAAAGGTTCAAGACCTTGAATAGAAAGAGAGAGATTATTGAGCGTGTAACCTAAAAACAAATCATAGTATTATTTTCCTGCCTTTCGGGGCACCGTGGTTTTTCTTCCCTTCTTAGGGTTTTCCACGTAAAATCTGTGTTTATCGACATTCTTATTTCTTTGACATAACATAATTGTTGGACGTGTGGCAATCCAGAATTAGCCGTCAACATATATAATATATATTACAGTTAATTCCATAGAATAGCCACTAGTGTTTTCCAATTTTTACATATAGCCACTAGTTTTTTTTTTAAAAAAAACAAATATAACCGATAGGATCATGGATCATGGATTGTGTGGTGGAAGTTAGTGGGTTCTTTGACAAGTATACCCCTGGAGGGTTATCAGTGGTTTTTGATGTAAGAGGTAGAAAATGACCTTGTCATTATATAATCTGCTTTCTAGGTAATCGATCCCTCTTCTCCTTCTTATATCTCAGATGAAGGCAATCCCCAAATGGAATCCCTGAAATACGCTGCGGGTTCCAAGTCTGTAAACCCAAACCCTTACGCTTCAAAATGGCAGCCAATTTTAAAATAATCTACCGGTAATATTTCGTATCTCCGCCATAATATTATTTTCGTTTGTCGATTCGTTGCCGTGATTGAATCGATCGTAATCGATCCCTCTTCTTCTTCTTCTTGTATCTCAGATGAAGGCAATCCCCAAACCTAATCCCTAAAATGCGCTATGGCTTCCAAGTCTGTAAACCCAAACCTTTACACTTTGAAATAGCACCCAATTTTAAATAATTTAACCGCAATATTTCGTATTTCTGCCATAATCTTATTTCCAGTTGTTGAAGCGTTGCCGTGATTGAATCGATCCTAAACTATTTCAACCATCCCCAATATCAGAGAAGGTATGTATCCTTAGGAACTCGAACTGTAACTGCAATTATATTTGATTGATTTCTTTCATAATTTTCATATAACATATGTTGAAAATGATTGAGAAGGGTCATCTTGTTCGTCATCACGGCGGCCTGTGTGTTTATGTCAGTCTAAGTACATATTAATGCTTTTTTTCTTTCATATTCATATAACATATGTTTATCCCTTATGTCAGTCTAAATACATATTATTCATTTTGGGCGTTTTCATATTCATATATAACATTTTTTGAAAAAGATTGAGAAGGGTCTTTTTCTTCGTCGCCATCGCCGCAACCTGTGTGAGTTTGTTTATGTCAGTGTAGGAGTCTTATGGCGCCCTAATTGGGGGTTACATGCTTTACTTTAAGCCTTTGGTTGGATCTTCCATGACATGAAATTATCAAAAGGAATGACCCATGATCGTACCATTCCATTCCATGATGGTACCATTCCATGCCATGACAGTGCTTTCCATTCCATTACATTCCATGATCCTCCATGACACATTCCATGACATTCCATTCCATGCCATGACAGTGCATTCCATTCCATTACGTTCCATGATCCTCCATGACATTCCATTACATTCCATGATCCTCCATGACACATTCCATTATCCTCCATGACATTCCATTACATGACATGAAATTAAATTGCATCATCCTCCATGACATGAAATTAAATTCCATGATCCTCCATGACAACACGAAATTACATTCCATGCCATGAATGAATCATGGAATGCAATTTCATAAACTTACACGAAATTTAATTCGTTGATTGTCTGATGACATTGATGACATGTATTTTAATTCCACGATTATGGAACTGATTACAACTGTTGCATACAGCTTCATGAATATGGTTCTATTGTTAGTGAACTACGATGGACAGTGGGAAGATGGACAGTTCAACTCTAAAGCTGTTTTCTTTTTATCGGTGACATTGAAGGAGACTTTAAAAACATTGGCAGAGAAGATATGTAGTCGGTTTGGCTTAAATTGCAATGAAGTAGACTTCAAGATAAGTACTAGAATTGAAGGGTCCATTGTTGAAATGATTTATGACTTAGATTTACAGATCTTCGTTTCGCATAACAAAGAGAATCCTAAATGTTATGTGTCGGTGTTTCAAAAACAGCTACGAAGGCAGGTCGAACAGTTAACTATGCCGCATGATCTGAAATCCAAATCTATATCCATTACCTTTGGTTCCACTGGTGATTAGGCATGTATGCCGCCACCCATGATGAAGTGCAAATATAAACTCAGCCCTGTTCTGAGTTCATCCGGATACAGATCCAAAACTGGTAGCAATGAATGTGTTCCGAGTGGTTCCCCTGTTGATGAATCAAATACTCTGCCATCAATCAGGAAGTCTATATTTCCCCAAAGCCCACTCGTTACAGCCGGTAAGATATCTTCTAACGGCAGCAATCCTAGCGGTGTGAATCTTGTCTTACAGTCACTGTATTTGCCCACGGTTCTATCAAGCTTTGATGACAAGGTGGTTCAATCAGATTTCTATTATGCTAATGACGACATAGTGGATTGTCCAACTATTGTTACGGCTGAAGAAAATGGCATGGGTCGGTCAGCCAAAATCAAGTCGTCATTGTGTCCTTACTCGAATGATATCCATCCATAAGATTTACCACTACACCCTAGACTTGATCACAATCCACTGTACCATGTTGATCTAATAAGCCCTTTTGCCACAAGTATAAACAAGAATCTATCAGGTCCCAAGCATGAGCTAAAATTGCATTGACGGTCTGGAAGACAAAGAAAGTCCATTAAGAATTACCACCAGGAGACTTGTTCAAATTGCTCTGAAAAAGGACACAACAGATCAGGGTGCCGAAAACCAGCGTTTGATGCATCTCGGCGAACCAAGCCTCCACGCACCTGCAGTATATGTCATAGACCTAGACACAATAAACAAACTTGTCCCTCTGCCTAAATAACCTTTTTGAATGCTACATCAACAAGGTCTCCCAATTTGAAAACCTCTTATCTGCACTCTTAGGTTGATTCATGGACAATGTTCCATTCTACGTGGGTTTTAAGGAAAATGCATGTAATATGTGATCTATTTAATTTGTCTTTCATTCAGTTGTTTGAGCAGTCCCTGCTTGTAATATCACCTTACTATATCGGTTCTGAATTGTTTGACGTTATGTGTAAGTGGCCGTTTATTTACAAATCTCAATTGGGTAGCTAGGTACTCCTTCAGTGTGATCGCTTCCCAAAGAATTTGGAGGCTGCTTATCCCCCTTATAAGCATCTCCTAAAAAGTGACCGATCTACTTACAAAGATTTTACAATTTTTAGATGGGTAATCCGTGCTTATATTTACAAGGGATGTTCACGGGTTTTTCTTGCATAGCAATCACAGGTAGGTACATCTATGTTTGTGGCCAGCAAGGGTATACTTTCATCCGATAGCCATGTGAAAAAATCATTTTCCTGCAAGGTTTCAAGTGAGGTAGGAGAGGGTGTAAACCAAACATCCACTTGCATGAGAGAGAGAGAAAGCAATAAATCTTGACCATCTATTTTCATTTATGATTAGGTCTAAAAAATCTAGTGCAAATCTAAGGGGAACAAAAAAACAGAGGAGAGAATTCTGATATGTTAACAATTACAAAATGATAACTTAGTGTACACAATCTTGTACCAGGCATCGGACTATGTTGTTACCATCGCTGTGAATTGGATAAAAGCAGGCTTTTTTTTTTTTAAGGTAGCAAGGCTGTAAAATCGTGCAAGTTTACTGTGCATTCTGCATGTTTGTCTAAATCTTCGCGTGGTATATGATCGTGTAATCTATTATATTTTAGACTTTTATCGTGTAAGGAATTTTTTGTTCTATCGTGTTTCGTATCAGTTGTTTGTCTTTTCTTTATGTAAAGTTACAGGGTTATTATTAAGGATTATTTACTTTACACATACAACATTTGAATCATTTGCGAACCATGCAACTTAGGTGTAGATAGACTCGTCCAGATACCCCAGCGATGATTTTCTTTTTCAAACAATGCATAAACATTGTCTACAAATACAGACGATGATATCTTTGATTAAAACTTGTAACTGTTATTCACATAAAGCCATTCTCTGCGAAACTAATAATGGGAACATGAACAAGGAATTAAAGAATATATATTAAACATTTTTAACAATTTCCATTCAAGGAATAACTTAACCACTTCCAGAGTTCCAGGTACCCGAGTGAGCAAAGTTTTTCCTTGCTTAGAAGGCTTTGCTGACCCGGTGGCCGGTAAATGTTTGTTCGTAAATAAAATGTCCACGACTACAAACTCTCTGTAATATGGATTATTGATGCATCGTATTGGGCTTGTTTTCGTTCGACAAGAATATTTCATTTCACACGTACACGTTTAATTTGTTCCGTGGTTATTGTCGAGTAAAACCTTTATTTAGTAGTATATTATATATCGATTACTCTATTGGGCTTCGTTTGGTGAATGATGTTTTCTTTTAGTAAGATGGGTTTTATCCACCTTCAGGACAACAATCGTATGTAATCCCTCCGTTTTCTTTTCAAGAGCAAGTGTTCTTTTCGGAATCTTTTTTATAGTTTAGGTTTTATAGTATCTATATTCACCAATACAGTCGTGGCTCATTTTGCATTTTAATTTATTTTAATTTTAGGGTTCAACTACTATATTCTAGTATAGTTGGTGGATTAGTTATTGGGCATTCAATTTAAATTCAAGGTTGAATAAAAACTAAAGATTTAAAAAGCTAAGGCTTTTACTTCTCTTCTTCTACTGATCCCTGTCAAAAACAAGGAAAAAAAAAGGGACCAACTCCATGTCTCTATCTCTTCGCCACTAATTATATGGTCAGTTTCAATTATTAACCCTTATTCAATGGTGTTATGTCAAATAAGTAAGACAATTTTGTTCCATCGAGCCAACCCCACACAACCTTTATGCCTTCATAGTGGTATGTCGCAAATGCATCGTTGTAAACTTCGGATTCTGGTTTATTTTTACCCATGATGTGATATTGAACTTACCACTATCACACGATAGGTGTATCACCATTCCCAAGAACAAATTATTTTATGATGTGTGAGATATCTAGTTTGGATGTACTTTAGATTTGTAAGAGCACATATATATTAAAGGGTAATACACATTGAAACCTTTGAATCCGTATCATCCGTTGTTAAAGAACAGTGAAGGTGAACCTCACGTAAGAATGAAAACATGATTAACGACTGATGATGTATTTTGTTGTATTGGAACACAACGAAAACAAAAGCAGTACCGAGGGAGATGAAAGTGCAAAGAGTAAAAAAGTTAGGAAGGTCTGCACATATCTGGCATTAAAGTACACAAAATTCATAACTATTAATCTAAAGATGGAAACCACAGGAGAGGTATCGAATCCACAGGTACGAAGGTTTTGATCGCAGACCAAGCAAATAACCAGCAAAAAACAACAAAAAGAAACGGCAAATAACGTACATTACAGAAGAACAACCATAATCAAAAATCTTTAACTGGATTAAAAAAAAATTCCTCGAAGTTGATGTCAGCTCTTTCAATGAAAAAGGTCGGCGTCGCCGGTTGAAACTATTGCGGAGAGAAACAGCCTTCTATGGTTTATTTATTCTCTTGAAGGCCTCCACATCTATCTCCAGTTGATCAATGCGGGCCTCTAAAGAAATCCTTCCTACTAGGTTCCTAGAAGCATTTTTTTTTTCATTACTTCGTCTAATGCTACGAACTCGTCCAGCAGCAGTTTCATAGCCTCGGAGCTTCTACTTACCTGGGAAACCACTCGATCCCACCTGCCTAATTCGTTCTCATCGTCCGACTCCATATCTCTGGTATACAAACGAAGTAGCCAAAGGTAGATGATTGTGACCCACGGATGTTTTAAAGGAAAACCAGTACTAAGCTCATTGTGAGTGAATATAAATCCAGTTACATGTGAAAGAATCTTAATAGAATAGCGGACTCAAATAACCTCTAAAAAACGGAGTTTAGGTAATGTTGCTTACCCCCCTTTTTAAAAAGGGGGGTAAGCAGCATTACCCATTTACCCCTCTCAAAAGCATGACATGTGTGCATTGGGAGTAAAATTGTCTAAAAAGATAAGGTGTTTGGACAAATTTACCTCCTCTTAGACACATGTCCCAATTTAGTTGGTTACACACAAATTAGGACACCATTTTTGGTCACCTAATTTCAATCCGACTTAAACGAGCATAAACCTGATACAGATAAACCTAAATTCCTAATGAATGGGAGCATACCATGTGGCATGGATAATTCATTTGATTGCTTTTATTTCCTTCCCACTTGGCATAGTCCCATTTGGCCGATGGATTGGTCATTGGTTGTGTTTAATAATGTGCTATACATATATATACAGATATATAGAAATGTTGAAGTCAATGCTCACCGATGTAAATATACGGTTGAGGATATTGAATGTGAGTCACTAGTTTTACATGCTTTCAAGAGACTGCGTATGCACTTTTTTAAACTAGTCGGTGAAATTCAATATCCTTATGAAGTTATATCAGTATGCAAAGACCAGATCAGGACTAATATATAGAAATGATCAAGTGAGTGTGTGCGCGCTGTTCTAAATATACGATTGAGAATAATGAATGTGAGCCACTAGTTTTATAACCTTTCACTTGTTTTGAACAAGTGGCTCAGGTTTAATATCCTGATGATGTTATATCAGTGCGCACTTACCAAATCTCGACTTTATAATTTTCGAATGTCCAACCACAGCCACACATTAACAGTGAGCCCACAGCTCTACATTAACAAATACTCATACCCAATATTAATGTGTGGTTGTGGGCGGACGTCCTTAACTTATAAAGTGAAGACGCTCCTAATTATAGAAGTATTATATATACAGTCTCGTAGTCATATGGACGTCATGATATAACCTCATTTGCATATTGAATGTGAGTCATTAGTTTTAAGAACTGCGTACACACTTGAGTCAAAGCATGTAAACCTAGTGGCTGACATTGAATATCCTCATGAAATTATATCAAGACGTCCTCATTTCAAAATTTGCTATGATATAGGTGTTCGTTTTTTTTTTAAGTTATATTTTATGAAAATAAATATTTTCACATCTATGCCCTTTTGACTATTATTTGTTATATATTTACATTTTAATATATTATGGCGAATAGCATATTAGTCCCCGTAGTTTGCCTTCATCTACGTGACGTGAAGACGACGATTTTTTGGTATTGAAACTTTCAGTCCATCATTATTCTAACAATATGGATTCCAATCCCTACTTAACAAATATAACAAATTAATGTCATGAACCCATTCTAAGCATAAGTGGCATTAAGTATTAAGTGGACAAATCAAACAGGGCCTTAGTGTAAATTTCAACCCTAAGAAGTTATTATTATTGATATAACAAAATATATAGGGTAAATTACACTGCACCCCTTGAGGTTTGACCTAAAGTTAGATGGAAAAGTTTCGTTATTCTACACAAACATCCCTGTTTTACCATAGTAAGGTCCAAACGGCCCTTGGGTGTCAGTGACAAAAAACTTTTCTTTTATTATTATACAAGGGCATTTTTCGTCAATATAGGGTTGTTAGTCTAGAAAAAAGAAACTTTTCCATCTTAGTGTGTTAAGCCCAAACCTCAAGGGTTGCAGTGTAATTTACCCTATATATACTGTGATTTCATTTGATTTAAATTTGATATATAAATAAAGAACTAATATGTTTACACTCAAATATATACTGTACATGTGTACATACATATCTTATAAATAACAATGCAATTTCAAAGAATCAGAAAAATATAAAAATAAAATAAGGGTAGAATTTCACAAAAAGTCCCACTTTTTTGACGATTTGTCACTTTTATAAATGTCTTTCCATATTCGTCACTTTAATCCTTATATTTTCTAAAACTCATCACTTTAGTTCATTTGACCAAATATTTGAAAGTATAGTATTTTAAAACCTGTGAAAGTACAATTTCTCCTTATTACTATTTAATTTATTAAAATGAAAAACAATAAACTTGTCAATAATAAAATCTTAAATAAATAGATAACAAAAAAGAAAAAAAAAAGCATTCTTTTAGCTAAATAATCATTTATAGCTATGATAATAATTTAGCTAAATAAATATCCATTATGAAAAAAAAAAAAATAAGAAAAAAATAATGGATTTTTTAGTTATTTATTTAAGATTTTTTTTATCTATTTATTTAAGATTTTATTATTGATAATTTTATTGTTTTTCATTTTAATTTAAAGCTAAGATAATCATTTTAGCTAAATTAAATAGTAATAAGGGCAAAAGTTTACTTTTATAGGTTTTAAAATAGTTGACTTTTAAATATTTGGTTAAATTGACTAAAGTGATGAGTTTTGAAAAAAATAAGAACTAAAGTGATGAATATGGAAAGACATTTAGACCATCTCCAATGCAGTGCCAAATATATGTGTCAATGCTAAAATTTAGCACAGAGTGTAAAAATCATCATCCAATGCAGTGCCAAATGATGTGCCAAAATTGGCATATGCTATATTGTGTGCCAAATTTGGCACACATAGCATATGCCAATTTTGGCACAGCAATAAATGTTTATTTTTTAATTATAAAAATACCATTATATATATTTTTTAAATGAAAGAATGAATGCATTAATTGAACTTTGCATTGGAGAATAAAAGAAATAATGAATGCATTAATGATAGATGTTTACTTTTACAAGTTTAATTAATAAAATAATAAAAATAGCATTTTATATTGGATTGTGCATATGAGCACAATGGTAAATTGATGTGTCAAATATAGCATTTTACTTTTTTTTTTTTTTTGTGCTAAATTTGGCATTGACATTGGCATATGAATTGAAGATGGTCATATAAATGTGATAAATCACTAAAAAAATGGAACTTCTGTTAAATTCTACCTAAAATAAGGGTAAAACATAAAAGAATAAAAACCGAGGAGGTAGTGTTATAAATGGGATATAATCATTTTCCCCCCTGTAGTTTGTAATATTACACACTTTACCCCCTCTAGTTTCAGTAATGACCATTTCCCCCTTGAAAACTAAAATAATAGACATTTTACCCCCTCTAGTTTCAATAATGACCATTTTCCCCATAAAAACCAAAATATTAGACATTTTACCTCCTAACTGTTAGAAAGTCCGTTAGTCAACAACTTTGACTGTCAAAAAATCAATTAAATGACATTATTACCCTTAAATACATTAGTTATGCCCCCACTAATGGTTTTAAAAGAAAAAAAAAAATCAGAAATGAAAAAATTAAACTAATAAAATTATTTTTTAAAAAATAATTGAAAATAAAAATTATAAAATTTAATTAAACTTTAATAAAAAAATTATTTAACAAACATAAATATAAACAATTAAATGTACAAATAAAAATTTATTTAAAAAACATTAATATAAAGAATGAAATGTAAAAATAAAAATTTCATTTCAAAAAAATTAATATAGAGAATGAAATGTAAAAATAATGAAAATTTTTAATTAATGTAAAAATAATGTAAAAAACATTAATATATATATATATTGAAATACTGAATAATTTATTTAAAAGACATTAATATAAAAAATGAAATGTAAAAATAAAAATATAATTTACAAAACATTAATATAAAGAATGAAATGTAAAAATAATTAAAAATTTAATTAATGTAAAAATAATGTAAAAAACATTAATATAATTTTTTTTAAGTACTGAATTTTTTTTATTAAAGTTTAATTAAATTTATAATTTTTATATTTTCAATTATGTTTTTTAAGAAAAAAAATCTTTTATTAGTTTAATTTTTTAATTTTTGATTTTTTTTTCTTTCAAAACAATTAATGGTGTCATTAGAGAGCATAACTAATGTGTTTAAGGGTAATAAGGACATTTAAATGATTTTTTGACGGTCAAAGTTATTGACTAACGGACTAACAAATGGTTAGGGGGTAAAATGTCTAATATTTTGGTTTTCAGGGGGAAAATAGCCATTACTGAAACTAGAGGAGGTAAAATGTCTGATATTTTGGTTTTCAAGGGGGGAAATGGTCATTACTGAAACTAGAGGAGGCAAAGTGTCTAATATTGCAAACTGCAGGGGGGGGGGGGGGGGGGGGGGGGGGGGGTAATGATGAGGTCATTTGTGTACTCAACAAAACTAGTATTAGTGTAGATTTTTGGTTGATTCTTGAAAACTTTTTTAAGCCACTTAATCCTTTTTAAAATGTGATTTGATAGCAAAATAGTGAGCAAGTTCGTTCCACAGGGAATGGAATGTTAATTAGATCAATTGACTAATCTTAGAGCAATAAAGTAAATCATATTTGTTGATAGATGTGTGGTTTCTCAACACCTTGATAAGAATTGCGATTAAATCAATTAATGAGATAGCTAGGGGAATAGTTTGATTAACAATTGAATGTGGGTAAGCTAACTAGCTTCATTAATGTACCAATCTCATTATGTTAACCACTAGAGGCTTAGATTAGTGGGGTTGGTATACCCACCACTAATCTATCCTATCCAATGGGTTCTTAATCACACAAGGATTGTCAATCCACATATGAATATATAACAAATTACTCCACTCAAGATAGCAATCAACAAGTGATATACAAGTCAATTATAATGAATGGAATCTAATTAATTTGAATGAATAGAACACATAAGAGATTCATTACAAGCTAAGCTAAACCCACAACCAATTGATCCTCAATCTATCCCCTAGATTAGGGGTTTAGTTACACATATTTGCAATAAATGAAAAGAAGTAAATGATAAGGAAATAACCCTTGGGTCACCTTCTTTAAGCTTGATCCTTCTTCTCCTCTATGCTCCTAGATGCAAGGAATGGAGGTTGAGGAAATGTCTTGGAATGTGGGTGTTTTGGTGGAAAGTTACTAAGGATTTTGGTGGAGAAATGGTGGGATGAGGAATGATGTAGTGAAGTAATCAAGGTTTTGTGTTGAGGGTTGGATGGATTAGATGAGTTCAAGGAGAGAAATGGAGGATGAGGAATAGTGTGCCATGGATGATAGAGCTAGATATAGATGTGTTCTCTGTATTTTTTCTCTGATTTTTTCGATCCTTTTGAAGATGGAGGGACGATCTATTTATATGCACTCTTTGACTTGTATTGATAACTGCTTGATTCGCTGAGGTGGAGCCTTGGTCGCTATTTGGTCGCTATGGCGACCCTGGTACGTAAAACGGTTAGAAGAGAAGGTCGCCATGAAAACCATCTTTCTCGCTATTTGGTAAGTGGCGACCATGAGCATTTTGTGTAGAGGTCGCCACTTGCACCTCTAGGTTGCCATGGCGACCATAAGTGGCGACCCTGCAAAAGTGAGGAGGTCGACCTTGGCCATGGCGACCCTAAGTGGCGACCATGCCTTGAGTGCACTAGGTCGCCATTTGCAAGGGAGGTCGCCATGGCGACCCCAAATGGCGACCTCACCTGGTTGATTTGTGGACTTTCTGTCGCCATGGCGCTCAAGTGGCTCCCAAGTGGCGACCTTCTGATGCCTTTGGAGAATCCTCTGTCGCCATGGCGCTCATGTAGCGACCTTTTATGTCCAAGTGGCGAAAATGCCCTGTTCCTTCCCATTTGTGAGATATTTTCGCACAAGTCCTCCACCTTCATCTCAATTGCTTCTGAAACCTAATAAAACCTGAAACACTCCATTTAACAACATTAAACACGGGGAAATGCCCGAGAATCAAGCAAAAAGAATCGGAACTGAGGGCCAAAATCATACCAATTTTGGCTTGATCAAATACCCCCAAACCAATCTTTTGCTAGTCCTCGAGCGAAAACAATGACAAGCAAACCCCCAAAAACATGCATAGAGATATTTCAAAGGTTATCACTTCAAATGATCAATGTGCGAAACTAAAATGAAGAGATTAAAACAGTTATGCCATGGTGAGGATTTAAACATGCAAGAGCATGTATAGTTAGGATTAAAAACGTGCCACCTTAGACATAATTGTACGCAATGCGATCTTACATTCAAAATGCCAAAGCTTCAAAGCAAAGGTGATATTAGTTTAGAATGTAATTCGCTTTGATACTAAACCTCACCGGATTCTCTCTTCTTTTCTCCAAGACTCCTAGGTTCACTCAATATTGTACATGTGCAATATGAGTTCATGTTATGGCAACAAATTGATTGCACATGCTAATCATTAAAACGCAATTTCCTGAAAAGTGATCTCATGAATGGAATTGCAAGCCATGAATTAGAAAGAACATGCATCAACCAAATTGTACAAAATGGACAATCCTAAAGATCATGAAGGTCTTTTCTTTGGTTGTAATGGGGCCTAAGGTTATGGTGAAACAAAGAATGGAAAAAATGGATATCAAGGAACCTAATGATTACATTAAGGCATACATTCTAATTCTTTAAGTTCCACAAGATTCACACATATTGTTCACACTTCAAGGTGTCCAGGCTCACAATTACACATGTGTATGCTACTCCTATTTTCAACTTGAGTAGTTCAATTACCTCTCTTTCTTTTCTAGGCCATTTGTGCCTAATTTCTTGATTCTCTTTTTCTTTGCTTTTCTTTTCTTGCCAATTCTTTTCTTTTCATGCTTTTCATCATTCATTTTTTTTTATATATTTTTATTTATTTATTTTTTATTATTTTTTTTTCTTTTCTCATTCTTTTCAAGCTTTTGTTTTCTTTTCCATTTTCAAACATCTCTTGCTTTGCAAGACTCTTGCACACATTCACATGCCTAGGTACACACCTTACATTTATGAATTCAAAATTTTACATTGATTTCCTAAGCCTTAGTGAATCATTTGGTCAAGGTAGGTCAATTATTATAAGGCTATAAGGTTCATGTAGATGTGGTTCATGAAAGAAAAGCTTCAAATGTGTTTGGCTTCAAAGGGGCTTGGGAGCACACATATTCAAATTGGTTGGAAGTGTTTAGGCCAAAGAGGTTTTCACATGCATCGCCTAAAATCATTTCTAAAGATTTGTCCACTAAGCAAAATAAGGCATCCACAAGCAGACCATAATATTCTATGGCAAACAACATTTAGTGCAAATGAGACCAAAACATGCTTGTATGAGTGTTTGAGAATGAGTGTTTAAAGAGTGAATGTTTACAACTCAACGTATGCTTTTTAAAGGCTGTGTTTGTGATCCTCACGGGAATCTCCACTATTAATTCTTAGCCTTCAAGCAAATTTGATCATTCACTCAACATTAAGAGAAAAAGATTAACGCATTTTGTTCAATGACACCCTGAGTGGCATGGTGTTAATCTAAACCAAACACTCTCAAACATGCACAATTTCTCACTACATCATGTAAAGAACAATCTCCACAAGCAAAGCATGCTCAAATATGGCAATATCGCAACAATTTTTCGAAAAATTTTGCACACAATTCTTTTGAAAACCAAGCATCATGGCGTTGCGCAAAAGTACCCCCAAACCTAAATTTGACATTGTCCTCAATGTTCAAGGGTGGTAAAAATAAAGACAACAAGCGCAACCCGATAAGTTTCAAGCAATAATCCAACAAGCAAAGGCAAAAACAAAATAATCCAATAGTCCAGCATATTGCCCTCCAAATCAATCATACACAAAATCCAAACAACACATATAACGATAAAGCACAAATGTCCTAAATCCACTACCAAAATCCAATTCACACCCTTATTCTATGCGGAAACAAAATAAAGGCAACAATGAGAAATAATGATTAAAAGGAAAAAGAAATGCGAAAATTAAAAGTATATGAAAATCAAAACTACTTAAGCAAAAAGGAAGAACAATCGTTACCCAATCGGATCAGTCAATTCTTCATTTGAAACGGGCTCTCAAGTTGGGTCTCCTCCCCTATATGGCTTCAACCGATGGCCATTCACTTTAAACCTATCGCCTTTTTTCAAACTTTCAATTTCAATGGCGCCATGAACAAACACTTGCACAACTCTGTAAGGTCCTGTCCATCTTGACTTTAGCTTACCCGGAAATAACCTCAAACGGGACTCAAATAGGAGCACTAACATTCTCGGATGGAAATCTTTCCTTCTCAGCTTCTTATCATGGTAGAATTTAGTCCTTTCCTTGTAAAGCCTAGCGCTCTCATAAGCTTCTAAACGGAACTCCTCAAGCTCACTAAGTTGTAGCTTCCTTTCCTCTCCCGCTTTGTCAAGATCTAGGTTTAGCTTCCGAATAGCCCATAAAGCGTTGTACTCAAGCTCCACCGGTAAATGACATGCTTTCCCAAATACTATCTGGAAAGGACTCATTCCTATCAGGGATTTGTAGGCTGTCCTGTATGCCCACAATGCATCACTCAGTTTAGATGCCCAATCTTTCCTAGTCCCGTTGACAGTTTTTTCTAGTATTTGCTTAATGTGCCGGTTACTCACCTCCACTTGTCCCGAGGTTTGAGGATGGTATGGAGTTGCCACTTTGTGCCGAACCCCATATTTCTTCAATAAGGCCTTGAAAACTCTATTACAAAAATGACTTCCACCGTCACTTATTATTGCCCTTGGTGTTCCAAACCTTGCGAAGATATATTCCTTGATGAATCCAACAACCACATGACTATCATTTGTTCTAGTGGGGATTACTTCCACCCACTTAGATACATAATCCATTGCCACCAAGATAAAGTTGTAACCATGGGAAGTAACAAAGGGCCCCATAAAATCTATCCCCCATACATCAAACAACTCGATCACATGCTCACTATTCAATGGCATCTCATCCCTCTTCCCAATGTTCCCCGACCTTTGGCATCTATCGCACCTTAAACAAAATTCATAAGAATCCTTTGCCAAGGTTGTCCAATAGAACCCGCTTTGGAGAATCTTCAACATTGTTTTCTTACCACTATAATGTCCTCCACACTCACGCTCATGGCAGAATCTCAAAATTTCTCCTTGCTCGTTTTCTGGAACACATCTTCGGATAATCTGATCTGGACCTCGTTTAAACAAGTATGGCTCATCCCAGAAGTAAAATCTAGTGCTAGCTATGAACCTTTTTCTTGCTTGAGAGTTCAATTCCGAAGGGATCACCTTTGATGCTAACAAATTGACGATGTCTGCAAACCATGGGTCCTTATCCTGTATTACCCACAACTGTTCATCGGGAAAGCACTCTCTTAGTGGAATCACATCATCCTCCATAAGAGTTCCTTGAGTTAGTCTACTTAGATGGTCCGCCACTACATTTTCACAACCCTTCTTATCCCTAATCTCAAGGTCAAATTCTTGCAATAAAAGTATCCACCTAATCAATCTTGGTTTTGCGTCTTTTTTATGCAAGAGGTACCGAATAGCTGCATGATCCGTATAGACAACTACCTTGACCCCCACCAAATACTGCCTAAACTTTTCCAAGGCAAATACTATCGCTAACAACTCCTTTTCCGTAGTTGAATAATTCATCTGAGCGTCATTGAGAGTTCTTGATGCATAGTAAATGACATGCGGAAGCTTTTCTATGCGCTGTCCCAAAACTGCCCCTATAGCATAATCGGATGCATCACACATAAGCTCAAAGGGAAAACACCATTGCGGTGGCATGATGATAGGAGCCGAAGTTAAGGCCTCTTTCAAAGTCTCAAAGGCAATGCTACAAGCTTCATCGAATTTGAATTCTACATCCTTTTGAAGGAGGGTACACAACGGTCTTGCAATTTTCGAGAAGTCTTTAATGAACCGCCTATAAAACCCCGCATGCCCCAAAAATGACCTAATATCCTTGACCGATCTAGGTGGAGGTAAACTTTTCATCACTTCGATTTTCGCTTTGTCGACCTCAATGCCCTTCTCGGAAATCACATGCCCTAGCACAATACCACTTCTAACCATAAAGTGGCATTTCTCCCAATTGAGCACTAGGTTCGTCTCCTCACACCTTTGAAGTACCAACGATAGATTCCTCAGACATTCATCAAAAGAAGCTCCAAACACTGAGAAATCGTCCATGAAGATTTCTATTATGTTCTCAACCATATCTGAAAAGATTGAGGTCATGCACCTTTGAAAAGTGGCCGGTGCGTTGCATAACCCGAAAGGCATCCTCCTATATGCATACGTGCCAAATGGACATGTAAACGTAGTTTTTTTTTGGTCTTCCGGAGCAATGGCTATTTGGTTATATCCTGAGTACCCATCTAAGAAGCAGTAATGACTATGACCGACGAGACGTTCCAACATTTGGTCAATGAAGGGAAGAGGGAAGTGATCTTTTCTGGTGCCAGTGTTCAGTCTCCTATAATCTACGCAAACCCTCCATCCAGTCTGTAGCCTTTGTGGAATTAATTCATTCTGCTCGTTCTTCACTACTGTGATTCCGGATTTCTTGGGTACCACGTGTATGGGGCTTACCCACTTGCTATCTGAAATCGGGTAGATGATTCCCACATCTAATAGCTTCAATACTTCCTTTTTGACGACCTCTTGCATGACAGGATTCAATCTCCGTTGTGCCTCCCTAGTCGGCTTTGTGTCTTCCTCCAACCGGATCTTATGCATGCACAATGTTGGGCTAATTCCCTTGATATCATCCAGTGTATATCCTATAGCCTTTCTATATTTCCTCAAGATCACAAGCAATCTTTCCTCCTCACTTGAGTCTAGGTTAGCCGCAATGATAACCGGAAAGGCTTGATTCTCTTCCAAAAATGCATACTTCAAGGTCGAAGGTAGTTCTTTCAACTCTAGTTTCCTTTGGGAAGGTTCATCCTCATTGCTCCCCTGTTGTTCAACCAAATCACTTCCTTCTCTACTATCCTCCGTAACCACTTCGTCTACTACCTCTTGATAACATACCCTCATGTTAGCTTCTTCCTCAATCTCATCTAAGATATCCACACTGTAGCAATCATGTGCCACAATTGGACAAGCCAAGGATTCAAACACCTTATACTCAACCACTTCATCTAAAACCTTCAATGTCAACTTTCCCTCATGCACGTTAATCACTGCTTTTGCTGTAGCCATAAAGGGTCGTCCCAATAGAATCACTGAGTCCTTTTCATCCGGGTCGGTTTCCATTTCTAATACTGCAAAGTCTGCAGGGATAATTAGCTTATCAACCTGGATAAGGACATCCTCAACTATTCCTCTAGGTTGCCTAGCCGATTGATCCACCAAAATGAGGGACATTTTCGTTGGTCTCAACTCATTCAACCCCAACTTCCTATAAATAGAGAACGGCATCAAGTTGATGCTTGCCCCTAGGTCAAGCATAGCCTTCACTTGACCCTCTCCACCAATTGTTATATTGATTATGAAACTCCCTGGATCTTTAAGCTTTGGCAGAAGTCTCTTCTGAATAACTGCACTTGCATTCTCATCAAGTCTCTCTTGATTCTTCAGCCTAAACCTGTACTTCTCCTTATTTAGTTCCTTGAAAAATTTCCCATATGCCGGCATCTTCTGAATTGCCTCTAGAAGAGGTAGATTGATTGATACCTTAGAAAGCACATCATAAATATCCTTGAACGATTGTTCTAACCTATCCTTCTTCAATCTTCCCGGGTACGGTACTCTCTAGACACTAGGATTTAGAGATGTGTTGATATTAGGATTCCCCCTTAGTGATTCCAACTCTCCGGGACTTAGACCCTTCTCCCTATCAATGGTCTCTCTCTCCGGCTCCACATCTTCTTTACCATTACCCTCTGTATGTGAGTTGTTGTTGTTACTAGTATCATCCCCATTTCTTCCATTGTTCACTACTCTACCGCTTCTTAAAATTGCTCTTGCACTGCCAAGATGGAGAGAATCACTTGAGCCCATCACCTCACCGCTTAACACTCTCTCCGTAATCCTTTCTACATGCCCTTCAAGTCTACCGATTGATTCTTCTAGCTTTAAGAACCGACTATGACTAGCCTCCATAAATCCATTTAAAAGCTTCTCATAGGTTGCTTGTGTTACATGAAGGTTTCTTCTCATCTCGTCTTCTATACCTTCTACATGGAACTCCACCTCCTCTGGTTCCCGTACTTTGCTTTCCTCTTCTCTTGAGAACCTTGTAGCAAATGTTGTCATTTCTCTAGTGAATTTTTCCATTTGTTCCGCCAGAGAATCCATTTCCTGAAATTTACACAATACACACTACCACGTAAAAAGAATTCGAAGGAAACCTATAATGACATACTACTTGCTAATATGAGTAATAAAGAAAATGCAAACTAAAAAGAAAAGTCAATCTATATAATCAACGCTACCATTCCCCGGCAGCGGCGCCATTTTTGATGAGGTCGTTTGTGTACTCAACAAAACTAGTATTAGTGTAGATTTTTGGTTGATTCTTGAAAACTCTTTTAAGCCACTTAATCCTTTTTAAAATGTGATTTGATAGCAAAATAGTGAGCAAGTTCGTTCCACAGGGAATGGAATGTTAATTAGATAAATTGACTAATCTTAGAGCAATAAAGTAAATCATATTTCTTGATAGATGTGTGGTTTCTAAAACCACAAATGCTAACTACTCAAATGAAAATACACAAAATATGTTATGAAAAATAGAATACTCAACACCTTGATAAGAATTGCGATAAAATCAATTAATGAGATAGCTAGGGAATAGTTTGATTAACAATTGAATGTGGGTAAGCTAACTAGCTTCATTAATGTACCAATCTCATTATGTTAACCACTTAGAGGCTTAGATTAGTGGGGTTGGTATACCCACCACTAATCTATCCTATCCAATGGGTTCTTAATCACACAAGGATTGTCAATCCACATATGAATATATAACAAATTACTCCACTCAAGATAGCAATCAACAAGTGATATACAAGTCAATTATAATGAATGGAATCTAATTAATTTGAATGAATAGAACACATAAGAGATTCATTACAAGCTAAGCTAAACCCACAACCAATTGATCCTCAAATCTATCCCCTAGATTAGGGGTTTAGTTACACATATTTGCAATAAATGAAAAGAAGTAAATGATAAGGAAATAACCCTTGGGTCACCTTCTTTAAGCTTGATCCTTCTTCTCCTCTATGCTCCTAGATGCAAGGAATGGAGATTGAGGAAATGTCTTGGAATGTGGGTGTTTTGGTGGAAAGTTACTAAGGATTTTGCTGGAGAAATGGTGGGATGAGGAATGATGTAGTGAAGTAATCAAGGTTTTGTGTTGAGGGTTGGATGGATTAGATGAGTTCAAGGAGAGAAATGGAGGATGAGGAATAGTGTGCCATGGATGATAGAGCTAGATCTAGATGTGTTCTCTGTATTTTTTCTCTGATTTTTTTGATCCTTTTGAAGATGGAGGGACGATCTATTTATATGCACTCTTTGACTTGTATTGATAACTGCTTGATTCGCTGAGGTGGAGCCTTGGTCGCTATTTGGTAGCTATGGCGACCCTGGTGCGTAAAACGGTTAGAAGAGAAGGTCGCCATGAAAACCATCTTTCTCGCTATTTGGTAAGTGGCGACCATGAGCATTTTGTGTAGAGGTCGCCACTTGCACCTCTAGGTCGCCATGGCGACCATAAGTGGCGACCCTGCAAAAGTGAGGAGGTCGGCACTTGCAATATCAAGGTCGCCATGGCGACCCTAAGTGGCGACCATGCCTTGAGTGCACTAGGTCGCCATTTGCAAGGGAGGTCACCATGGCGACCCCAAATGGCGACCTCACCTGGTTAATTTGTGGACTTTCTGTCGCCATGGCGCTCAAGTGGCGCCCAAGTAGCGACCTTCTGATGCCTTTGGAGAATCCTCTGTCGCCATGGCGCTCATGTAGCGACATTTTATGTCCAAGTGGCGAAAATGCCCTGTTCCTTCCCATTTGTGAGATATTTTCGCACAAGTCCTCCACCTTCATCTCAATTGCTTCTGAAACCTAATAAAACCTGAAACACTCCATTTAACAACATTAAACACGGGGAAATGCCCGAGAATCAAGCAAAAAGAATCGAAAATGAGAGCCAAAATCATACCAATTTTGGCTTGATCAGGTAATGATTATTTCCCTGTTATAAATCGTCAAAAATATAGGGTGTGCCGCCTCGTCAAAAAAGACTTGAGTGGGTCAATATAAGGTACTTAAAAAAAAAAATCGTGTTCTTGTTGTATTATTAATTTTTGTCTCGGTCTTCCTAAAAAGGTCGTTCAAAATTGCATCGTGTAATGCTGTTTATGTAAACAGAAGGTTTATGATTGTTACACGATAAAGTTTGTTGACAAACAACCATCAACCCAATTGACATGGTCATGTTCGCACATTATCTTACACATTTCAAAGCAGTAATGGTCAAATACAATTTGAACTACTCCCAGCTACTGAACTGTCAAATCAATCAGTATTATTATGTCCCATGACCAATTTTCTACTTTTCATCATTACCCATACCCTATTCTTACAGAACAAAATCTTGGAAATGTGACCTGGAAATAGGGTGGGTAGAGTACAGGCAATGATGGTAACCTGAGAAAGTGGGTTGTAAGGGTGGGCAAGGGTTTAGTTCAATGACCAAAATTTAATTGATACGACGCTTAAAATCGGTACAAGTCAGAAGTCAAAATCGGATGGGATATTCCACAAATTTAATAAATGCTCATCCCGTTCCTCGGTGGCTCTTCGCATCGCCGTCATCGTTCTTCGTGTCACCGTCTTCGGTCCTCCTCTGACTGCCGATGTTTCTGTTCTTCTTTGATTAAAGCTGAGTTGGATGGGTTGTTGAGGATAACACTTTTGCTCACCTCACTTCAAGAGAGGTAACCATTACCCCCTCCTAAATGGATGACATGTGTTTAGGGAGGGGTAAGTTTGTCTAATCAATTGGATAAATTTACCCTTCCTTAGACACATGTTATCTTATTGGGAGGGGGGTGAGCAAAAATGGACTCATTGTTGAGTTGGTTGGGTTGTTGGATTAAGTTGGATTGATGAGGTGTTAGAATTTAATTTGTTTGGTACAACACTCAGCATGTGCTGAGTGTTACACCCTGTCCAGCCAAGTTTTTCTCGTAATATAAAGCCGTGTCAACGTAACGTATATCAAGGATTCAATGTTGACTTTACACATCTGGTTCGATGGCAAACATTATTGTTGATAAAGAAGTTTAAAGTAAGCATAATGTAAAGGGTTGTACAACAGGCATTGTAAACCATCATGTCCAACCCTATAACATAATTTGGTGCAACCGTTGCCCTAAAATGATGCAACTTCGTCAAGATATAATTTGAACATCTCAAAGACTCAAACCCGTTGGACCATCCAATATTTTATTAAATATGGGTCAAACTGTATATAAGTAAAATTTTAGGGATGAAATAATAAACAAAAGTTAATGCCATTGTTGCGGCAACTGAAGACTGTTGCGCTAGGGTTCCCTTTACAGTGTGGATGAAGCTAAGCGCATACTATTTACGCTTGGAGGGAGACCAATTCCTGTTCTATGTTATGTTTGTTAATTGATGTATTTTGCCTATCGGTTTGAGAAGGCCACCCATTACAAGCTTTCGAACATATTCCCACTTCCAATATGGGGTGGCATTTTTTGGATTTCATCGATATTTACACGGCTATAGATAATAATTAACATTATTCTGAAGCAACAGAAAGTTAAACTTGCTTATTTTATGTGTATCAATGGGAGCATTTTTATGAACATCGACACCTCCCTCAATTCACAAGTGAAGTTGGTGAATGATGTTCTTGTACATGTTAAAGGTAAGGGGATAAATTGGTTTGAAAACTAAGAAAGGTGTTGAGTACATCTAAAAATTTACATGTGTACAATTTTAATTTTTTTTTTTTAAATTGGAAAAGATGCATGGTATACAGGATTACCCAAGGAATGGTACAAATGGTTTGTAAAGGTTAATTGTTGATAACTGTACAGTAACATAACAAATATGATGCAACTCCGCAACCGTTTCTATATAGTGAGGTATTAATAAAAATCATATTAATACAAAGATTAATCGGACCAGTTGTTAGGTGTGGTGACTGGTGTGGACCATTTGGTGTAATTATTGCAATACATGTTATATTGTGTTAGGTTGGAGTAATAGTAGTCATCGTGTTAGAATGATTGAAGGTGACAATGTTTTGAAAATGTATGTTATATCGTGTTAGGTTGGAGAAAAAGTAGTCATCGTGCAAGAATGATGTAAGTTGACAATGTTTTCAAAATGTATGTTTTTATCGTGTTAGGTTGGAGTAATGGTGGTCATCATGTTAGAATGATGTGTTGACAATGTTTTCAAAATGTAAATGTTAGACACGTGAGCACTGTCCTAGTGATAATATGTTTTGGTAAGGATATATGTGCAAATGGTAAATAATGAATGTTGGTCGATTAAGTTGCTGACTCACTACGTTGTTGCGTTCGTGTAACCTTATGTGCCATCCATGTCCTAATCAACGACACGCTCGAAACTTATAATTTCCAAGGTGGAGTCGTTCTGTCTAATATAAATTCAGCAAATTGGCACATGTAGACGCCGCACTGGATACTGAAAAGTGAAAACATAAACAAAAAGTATGCAAATAAATACATATATATATATATCATGAAGACTGAAGAAAAAATCAACTGTTGCAAAGGGATATGCCAGAAACGAGTATTAATTGCATACTCATCATTCTGGATTGGAAGATCTGGTCTGAAGTACTCAATAGGCTTGAATGGCTTCGTACGTACTTCTATCCCCTTATGCTCATAATACCCAGACTGCTAGAGAAGGGAGGGCATTAGGTAGCTAATACAATCCATTTCCCTTACCCTTACCATTGACTTGCTTTTGGCACGCAGTGAGTCTTAAAAAGTGAACACCCCATCTTTAGGGAAGAGATGGCAGAGAACCCAGTGGTTGCCCACATTATAGGGGATTAGAACCTATGGAGGTGATCCAAAGATGAGAAACGGGTTTAGTAATTGATGTCATGAAATGTTAGTAATAAGGAAAATTAGTATAGGAAAGATAGCCCACCGAATTCATATTCCCCCAATCGGGTCGAACTAGAATTGACCCACCGCCTCTCACAGCATCCATACACTGTTCGTCGTGGATGAAGGACATGACATCAATGTCTAGAAAATCAATCCAAGAATCCTCTATTTTTCTACCCCTCTTTCGTACCGGTCTGGTCTTGGGTTGCAATGTTGCCTTCAACGAGTCTCATTTCTTAGCAAGGTAACACTGTTTAAAGGATTCGTGTTACTTTGTCGGAGACAGAGATGTGTTATACTCATTAAATGACTATTGGATACACATTTACTCAGATATACTTACGTAGAATGAACAGTCAACCATTGTGATGTCCTGCGTATACTCGTCATATCTGGAACAACGGCGCCTCCATAGAACATCCATAAAGCTGTCGACATGTTGATAGAATTTTGGTTTGTATTAAAAAGGATTGTTTAAGGTCTTCAGCCAAAACATAAAGAGATAAATAGCATATACAATAAATAGCATGTACAAAAACAGTTATAATTACCAGGTTGGAGAACTGCACCAACGGGCTCTTCATGTCGAGAAAATTTTGCCAAGTAAATCGCTATTCTTGACCGACGTAAAGACTGTGGTAGTACATGAAACGTATTAGATGCAAGTAAAAAGGATAGATAATAAGGGCATGAAGAGGTTACAAAAACTAAAGTTTAAATTTACGAAATATCGCCAGTGCTTTTCAGGAAAGCGGCATATTCTGTGTCCAATAAATCGTCATCATCACTAATTTCAAGAGGCTCTCCTCTTTTTGCTCGCTTTCACTTCTTCCTTTTCTCGGGATCGATCAAAAGGGTGTTCAGAAAATCGGCTCTCTTCCGCTTCCTCGCGGTTTCTACATCCCTTTTTGGGTAGTTGTTAGGCATTTTTTCCAACAGAATTATACTTCCTTCCACTCCCGGGACCATCAAGTTGGGATCCGAAGATCTGTAAGATTCGAGATAGATCGTACCTTTACGGTCTATAGGGGACCCTGTACGACCCTATGTCAAAACTAATGCAATTAAGAGCATTGCTATATGATGAAAGAAACATTTCTATATGATCACAGCAACTCGAAGACTGACTAAACCGTAACTTGTATGTGATAACGCGGAATAGGTAATAAGAAAGCAAAAATTAATAAATGGGTAACGCGGAATAAGTATTAAGAAACCAATATAATATTGTACTATGTAAGGACTTGGATCAGAATATGTACGTTTACCTCAACTGCAACTTCAAATTCATCGACTTTAGGAGCTTGTTCATCTGGTTTTGGGGCCTCGAAGTCCTTATTATCAACTTCCTCGGATTTGTCTTTTCTGTCGACAGGGTCGGAGGAAGTCACATGCACATTGTACCGATTCTCTTCAGATTCATTGACTTCGGGAGCATGTCCATCCAGTTTTGCGGCCTCGGAGTCCTTATTATCATTTGCCTCAGTTTTGTCTTTTTTGTTTGAAAGTATACAAACAAGGTTAAATTGCTTAAGACGTACCTAAAGGGGGGGGGGGGGGGGTGAATAGGTTTGTCGCCTAATTTCAAACCCTTGAACAAACTTACGTTTGTCCCTCAAGGTAGCCTTACATACAACATAAACATCACGGAATCATACTAAGACAAGTTATCAGGTGATCATTCATACATTGTCTAAGTATCAATAAGTTGTATGAGGTATAAAGAAAATACAAAAAACAATTAACAAGAATACTTGTATATCAATATATGTTCAATCGTTACAAGCATATACAAATATTGCTATACATAAAATTCTAAACAATATACAAAAGAAATGTAATTACAAATATGATCAAGAGAATATATTTACAAATCACACTTTACAAAATCTTGAATCCAAAACATCACAAGTGAAGATTGTACTACAAGATTAAAACATATACAAAAACAAATATAAAAGATAGAGATAAAAAGAATTAACACAAGAGATTTTTTAACGTGGTAAAACCTCCAAGGAGGAAACATCCACGAGTTGAATTACAACCATTGGGTACTTATATATATTTGGAAAGTAAATTAGAAATTCCACAAAATGACCAATCCTAGTCACCAACCCATGTGGAGTCTATGTTTACCCAATCCCTATTGGAAGATACAAAATCCCTCAATGATGTAAACCACCACATATTGGAACTCATACCAAAACCAACATCGTTGGAAGATTAGAAATTCCTCAAGAATGCATACACATCCCATGTACCCCGCTCTATCGGACTCTATGTCTAACCAAACACCCGGGCCTACCAATATATAAGCCAACTCTCTATATAAGGCACATGTGCCTCTAGAAAGCCTCCCATGCATGACTATCCAAGTCCTCCCGACTCTAGCCATGACTTCTTGCTTGTCTATCCAAGTCCTCCCGACTCTAGACAAGACTTCTAGCTTACCTATCCAAGTCCTCCCGACTCTTTTAGGCAAGACTTCTTGCTTGGCTATCCGAGTCATCCCAACTCTAGCCAAGACTTCATGCCTTTTACAAGGACTTCCTAGTGTGATCATGTGAATGCAAATGATGCAATCAATCAAAACAACATAGAACATGTGATCAATACATTCCATGGAACAACTAGATCTAGAGATGTGAAAACACAAGCAATAGAAATCTAGATGCAAAAACATGAATGAAAAACTAGAGCATGTGAATACAATTAACACATAAAAACTACTAGATTCATTCATACAAATAACACTTGAACAAAACATATACATGAGGCACAAGTTCAAGATGTTATAAACATACATAAAAATGCTAGAATCACAAAATGTATTCAACAAGTATTCTAGCCAAAGATTTAGAGATAGGAGATATGTTAAAAACAAATCAATCCTAAATATCTCTAAAAACACATATAAAGGCTCTTGTAAGGACCTCTATTTTGTGATTGGCTTATTTCATGACATACCACATTGGGGATGATTGTGTTGTGGGTAGCTTAGGTCATCTTGATGATTATCAAGGCAAGCTTCCAAGCATCCCGGTGACTTCAAGATCAAGAGCTTCAAAAGGTATATCACTTGACTTGGTTCTTGAAGAGATTAGGTGCACACACACACTTGCATGCATCTTTATCTATCTTGCATTTGTTATCATGCATATGTGTTTCATTGATTTGTGCATCTATGTCTTTTAGCACACACTCACTTTCATTGCATTTTTATGATTGCATTTGTGGTTCTCGTAATTGTGTGCTTATATGCTTTATCATCACACTTATGCATTTTCATATATTGCATATCTTTTGTGTGTCACATGCTTGGTGATTTTTCATGATGTTATCCTTTCCCATGCATGTTATTTATTCACAACCACACTTGCACTTCATGTTAGTCTTAAGTGTGGTGTAATTCGTTTCCGTTTGTGTGATCGGAAATGTCCGCGCTTGCATGATGGTGTGCATGTCTTAGCGCGATGGTTGACCACTTGAGAAGGACTCATTCTTCTCTTGGATAAGTGTTAGATTTGGTTTGGTTGATTGGAGTAAAGTGTCTAGGTTCAAAATATTGGATTTCAATGATTTAAATGTTTTTTCAAAACTGACCTTTGTATGGTCTTGTGACCATAACTTTTTACACAAAGTTTTAAATTGAGTTTTGTAAAATTCTGGACAAACTAGACACTCATACCTTTCCAACGATATATTATTCGTAATATTTCATGACCGTTTGGATTGGTTTTGAAATCTCCAAAGTGACCACCAAAACAGGGCAACTCTGTTGTTGTCCGTTTCTGACCTTTGGTCACTCCATTGACCATAACTTTTTCTACAGACATTGAAATGTCATTCCATAAATTGGAGTAGAAAGTAGACTTCCATACCTTTCCAACGATATATTATACGAAAGGTTTCGATGTCATTTGGTCATGTTTTGAGTCGCTTGAAAATCAGGTGCATTTTTTGCGCCCTGTTCTGCGGTCAAGGCCGCAGAAATAAGGGCGCAGAACAAGGATCAGAATTCATACTCTCTGTCCTCTTTTCTGCGCCCTTGGTTTTTGCGTTTAGGGGCCGCAAAATTGTCAGGTGCATTTTTGCGCCCTTGTTCTGCGGCCAAGGGCGCAGAACAAGGGCGCAGAATCAGCGTTTCTTTTGCAAACTTTTCAAAACGACGTCATTTCATCTAGGGGTCCTATATAAGTATCATCTTCTTCCTTGCTCGTTTTGTAGAGCTAAAAATCAGACCTTAGAGTGAGAAACTCAAACCCTAGAGAGAGAAAGCTTCAATCTTGCTTCTTTAACTCTCCAAACCCAAAACCCATGTGCATCTAACATGTTTCATGCATCAATCTTCCATGGGTCTTCTTCATTTATGACTTGGTAAGTAGAACAAACACTACATCTTCATTTATTGTTCTATCTTAGTCAAGACATGTCTTTTATTGCTTAGTTTAGCAAATCTTCACTCTTATTGCATATTTAGTGAAGTTATGACATGATTGGGTTTTGTTTGTGGTAGCTTACATGATTAGGATGATTTTCCCTAAATAGCTAACCCTAGAACATTCTTGTACAATTGATTGTTGATTAGGTTGATAGATTAATGTCTATTTATCTAGCCAAGCTTAATTGAATGTTCTTGTGGATTTAATTGACAATTATGTTGTTAGAAATTCTCTACAACTAATTGAGTTCACATGTTTGGACATGTTGACATTGTTTGATAGCTAGGATTGTTTTGTGATTGATAACATCTAGCTAAGCTTTATGATATGTCATTTAGCTTTTGATATCTAGGATTGATTTCATTGATATATCATCATTCTAGGTAAGCATATAGAGTTGCCTTGCTCTTGTTGCATTTTGAGTATTTCATATATTCACTTAGGTTGTTTTCTCTTCATTGAGAACTAAGTCTTGTGTTGCTTCCGGGATTAGGTTGCATAAATCACAAGCATTGGGACTAGGTTCACTTATACCGGGATTAGGTAGGTGTGTGATTACTTCCGGGATTAGGTTGTAATCGTTTTACACATTTAGTGGATTCGAGGTTCAAGTGTGGCTCACTTACATAGCCCGTGGTTTTTCCCGTGAGGGTTTCCACGTAAATATCAAGTGTCTTTTAATTTCCGCACCATATTACACTTGCTATTGTATTTTGACTAGTGGAGGGTATTTTCGTAATCTTGACCATTAACGAAAATTTGGTAAAATTGGGTAAAATCTATTCACCCCCCCTCTAGATTAATATTGAACACACCATAATTTGTTTCAATTGGTATCAGAGCGGGTTCCTAGACATACATAGGTGATCCTTGCTCATTTTGGTGTGTTTTGCATTTGTGTGATTTTTGTTCATTGCATTCATTTGCATTCATCTCATTCACCCAAACACTATGAGTGGATTTGAGAGGCTAGAGGGTGCATTACTCTCCAAACCACCATTGCTCACCAAGTATAACTATTCCTCTTGGAAAGTTAGAATGGAATTCTTTTTATGTGACATTGATGAGCATGTGTGGATATTTGTGGAAGAAGGATACTCACCTCCCATGGAGAGACTAGAAAATGGGACTTGTGTGCCTAAGCCCAAGTCCAAGTGGTCAAATGACGAACTCGAGGCTGCCAAATGGAATTCAAAGGGCATATGTGCCTTATCTTGTGCAGTGGATGAGATTCAAGCCAAACTCATCCGAACTACTCAAGACGTTCGAGAAGCTTGGGAGATTCTAAGAATCACCCACGAAGGTACCGTGGAGGAGAAAATGATGACCTCTATGGTGGAAGATGAGAGTAAAGAAGGTTCTTCAAGTGATGAAGCATTTGCCATTAACCATATGGCATTTGGAGCCACTCGAGTAGAAGTTGAAGAAAATGGCCAAGTTGCCTTGACATGTGATCCCAAAGAAGAACTAGATGAAAAGGTAGCTAAAGAGGTAGTTGGTGTAGCTATTCATTGGGATATGGCTCATATAACTTCAAGTGACAAATTTGATGATCTTGATGAGGGAAGTGTCTCCAACGAGCAAATGACTCACATGGTGGAGAAATTTAGGAGAATCACAAAATCTCATAAGAAGAGAATGACCTCTAAGGTGAATGAGGAAAAGAAGATGACCCCGTCCAAGAAGGGAAGGGAAGCTATGATCTCTACTTGGAGTAATAGCAAAGTTGAAGTAGTTGAAGGATGTTCCACAAGCTCAATTAAACGTGAGAATAACTACTTCGCCTTTCCGGTCTCCTACCAAGAAGAAGCTCAAACCGTCACCAAGTGTTTGTCACTTGAAGAATTCAAAAAGGGTGACTTGATGAGTGGAGACCAAAGAGGAGCAAGTTTGAGAGAAGCTAGCATTGATGACATGACCCATGAAAGCACAAGTGGGAGAAGCTTTGATCAAGAGAGTACTTGCTCCGGTAACTTGAGTGATAGTGTGGTTGACTATCAAGAATTTATTGACTATCTTCGAAAGTGTTTGAAGAAGAAGAATGATGTAGTTTTAAGGTTGAGTGAAGATAATCTCCAACTAAGAACTAAAGTGACTCACTTAGATGAGGAAGTGTCACTTATCAAAGTAAATGAAGTGATGATGGAGAAAGAACTTGAAGAGGCAAGAAGTTCACTTGCTAAAATGACTTCGGGTTCGGACATGGATGACTCCTTGAAGATGGACGTGATTGATGTGTCCAAGTATGAGAAGGAGATTGAAGATTGCCACCAACGGATGAAGGCAATGAAAGATGAGCTTGCCAACAAAGAAAACTCCTTGAGGATTTTCAAGGAAAAAGAGATGAGGTGCCTTGAAGAATTAAAGAAGGCCAAGGTCAAACAACCTCAAGCTCAAGGCAAGAGTAAAGCTTCATCCAAGCAACCTTCAACTCAAGGAAAGTCCACATACGCCTTGGCATCTCAACCAAAGCCTAGGCAATCCAAGAAGAAAGGACAAGTCCTTGAGAAGTCTATCACCTTCTCCAACAAACCAACTATGAGGAAAGGAGGTGATCACAAGAAACAAGTTCAACCAAGAAGGCATGTTCAACCGGCTCAACCACCTCAACAAGCTAGACCACAAAGGTGCCACAAATCGGCTCAAGCTCCAAAGAGAAGCAAACCGATGCACCATCAAAGACAACCTCATCAATATGGCAATGCCTCGATGAGATCTCAATGCAATGGTATAAACTCTTACTTTGTACCTACTTGTCATTTTTGTGGTATGATTGGTCATTTAAGACCAAATTGCTTTGATTACATTAAGAGGTGTAGGATAGAGAGCATGAAAGAAAAACGGTTGAAAAAGAGGGCAAGTTTGCATGAACCTAGGGATCTTAGAAATATGTCTATGACCACTAGAAATGATAAAGTGGAACCTAGGTGGGTAAGAAAGAATGAACCCGCTTGCCATTGTGCAAATGTGATACCCGTAGATGCTACTATGTCCAATGGACTTGGTAAGTCTATAGGGGCTCATGCCTCCCATTGACTTGGTTGGAATTGACCCCATATGGGGAGCTCAAACAAAGAGAGTAAACTTGCATGATTTGCCATATGTAAAAAGTTAACTTATTTTATGCTCTTTTATGATTGTTTGAGAGTGCTTGGTGAATAACATTGATTAATGCTTTAATAATGTTTTTAATAACACCTTGCACGGTTGCCTAGCATGTACTGCATGATTTCTATTTTTGCTTGAGTATGCTTATCCATTTGAGGAATGTTCTACTTGTTAGTACATGTGATTGACCTCAAATTATTCTCCATGTTCATGATTCTTTGATATGCATTCTTAAGCTCTCTCTTGAAAAAGGGCTACTGGCAATATGACGTGCAGCCGCTCAATGTAGGAAATGGCTACTCATTTGAAACCGAGTGAAAGCCTTCAAGAGAGTTACATTAGCATGATAAACAGAAATACATGCTTGCTAGGATAAAGGAGAAAAACAGAAAAGTTGAAATGTGTTTGATGATGTGTGTGATGCATTGCTTAATAAAGACCTCAAAATTGTTGATTGATGATGTGTCTTGCAATGTAGAAAAGATGATATATTTTTTGATGTGATTAGTACACTCTGCACACAAATGCTTGGATATATATCTTCTTGTCATAACAACAGGGCTCTAATTGGTTTGACTTCATTTGGAAAACCTGTTGATTGTTGCTTTGATTGATTCTTATGCATGAGCTCAATAGTGCTTGTATTACATGCTAAGCAACTTTTACACACACACACTTTTCTGTGAATAAAATCTCCTTGAATCTCTCTCAATTCTTGAGTTGCATAAAGTTGGTTTATATGATTATGCAAATGCCTTTTGTGCAAATAGCTCTCTTTGCTAAAGCAACCCGATGTGGGGAGCTCCTTTGCCTATCTCATGACAAAAAGGGGGAGAAGTCTTGAGAGATATAGGGGGAGCATTGTGTATGCTTTGGGGAGAAGTTTGAGAGAGAGTAACCTTTTAGGGGGAGCATTGCACATGCATTGTTTTGTATTGCCTTATTGAGTGCAAATGCTTTTTATGTTTGTTCACCTCACATGCACTTGTTCTTGGAAAAGTGCTTTCTTGCTATTGTGTGTAGGTATGATGATCTACGAAGAGATTGAAGACCTTGAAGACTTAGATTCTTAGGTTTCTCTCTTTGTAACGTAGAATACACTTTTGTTGACCAATAGCCTTATTTTGTGTTTTGTGAGGATTATTTTGTGAGTGGTATTTTGTCATGAAATAGCCAAAGGGGGAGATTGTAAGGACCTCTATTTTGTGATTGGCTTATTTCATGACATACCACATTGGGGATGATTGTGTTGTGGGTAGCTTAGGTCATCTTGATGATTATCAAGGCAAGCTTCCAAGCATCCCGGTGACTTCAAGATCAAGAGCTTCAAAAGGTATATCACTTGACTTGGTTCTTGAAGAGATTAGGTGCACACACACACTTGCATGCATCTTTATCTATCTTGCATTTGTTATCATGCATATGTGTTTCATTGATTTGTGCATCTATGTCTTTTAGCACACACTCACTTTCATTGCATTTTTATGATTGCATTTGTGGTTCTCGTAATTGTGTGCTTATATGCTTTATCATCACACTTATGCATTTTCATATATTGCATATCTTTTGTGTGTCACATGCTTGGTGATTTTTCATGATGTTATCCTTTCCCATGCATGTTATTTATTCACAACCACACTTGCACTTCATGTTAGTCTTAAGTGTGGTGTAATTCGTTTCCGTTTGTGTGATCGGAAATGTCCGCGCTTGCATGATGGTGTGCATGTCTTAGCGCGATGGTTGACCACTTGAGAAGGACTCATTCTTCTCTTGGATAAGTGTTAGATTTGGTTTGGTTGATTGGAGTAAAGTGTCTAGGTTCAAAATATTGGATTTCAATGATTTAAATGTTTTTTCAAAACTGACCTTTGTATGGTCTTGTGACCATAACTTTTTACACAAAGTTTTAAATTGAGTTTTGTAAAATTCTGGACAAACTAGACACTCATACCTTTCCAACGATATATTATTCGTAATATTTCATGACCGTTTGGATTGGTTTTGAAATCTCCAAAGTGACCACCAAAACAGGGCAACTCTGTTGTTGTCCGTTTCTGACCTTTGGTCACTCCATTGACCATAACTTTTTCTACAGACATTGAAATGTCATTCCATAAATTGGAGTAGAAAGTAGACTTCCATACCTTTCCAACGATATATTATACGAAAGGTTTCGATGTCATTTGGTCATGTTTTGAGTCGCTTGAAAATCAGGTGCATTTTTTGCGCCCTGTTCTGCGGTCAAGGCCGCAGAAATAAGGGCGCAGAACAAGGATCAGAATTCATACTCTCTGTCCTCTTTTCTGCGCCCTTGGTTTTTGCGTTTAGGGGCCGCAAAATTGTCAGGTGCATTTTTGCGCCCTTGTTCTGCGGCCAAGGGCGCAGAACAAGGGCGCAGAATCAGCGTTTCTTTTGCAAACTTTTCAAAACGACGTCATTTCATCTAGGGGTCCTATATAAGTATCATCTTCTTCCTTGCTCGTTTTGTAGAGCTAAAAATCAGACCTTAGAGTGAGAAACTCAAACCCTAGAGAGAGAAAGCTTCAATCTTGCTTCTTTAACTCTCCAAACCCAAAACCCATGTGCATCTAACATGTTTCATGCATCAATCTTCCATGGGTCTTCTTCATTTATGACTTGGTAAGTAGAACAAACACTACATCTTCATTTATTGTTCTATCTTAGTCAAGACATGTCTTTTATTGCTTAGTTTAGCAAATCTTCACTCTTATTGCATATTTAGTGAAGTTATGACATGATTGGGTTTTGTTTGTGGTAGCTTACATGATTAGGATGATTTTCCCTAAATAGCTAACCCTAGAACATTCTTGTACAATTGATTGTTGATTAGGTTGATAGATTAATGTCTATTTATCTAGCCAAGCTTAATTGAATGTTCTTGTGGATTTAATTGACAATTATGTTGTTAGAAATTCTCTACAACTAATTGAGTTCACATGTTTGGACATGTTGACATTGTTTGATAGCTAGGATTGTTTTGTGATTGATAACATCTAGCTAAGCTTTATGATATGTCATTTAGCTTTTGATATCTAGGATTGATTTCATTGATATATCATCATTCTAGGTAAGCATATAGAGTTGCCTTGCTCTTGTTGCATTTTGAGTATTTCATATATTCACTTAGGTTGTTTTCTCTTCATTGAGAACTAAGTCTTGTGTTGCTTCCGGGATTAGGTTGCATAAATCACAAGCATTGGGACTAGGTTCACTTATACCGGGATTAGGTAGGTGTGTGATTACTTCCGGGATTAGGTTGTAATCGTTTTACACATTTAGTGGATTCGAGGTTCAAGTGTGGCTCACTTACATAGCCCGTGGTTTTTCCCGTGAGGGTTTCCACGTAAATATCAAGTGTCTTTTAATTTCCGCACCATATTACACTTGCTATTGTATTTTGACTAGTGGAGGGTATTTTCGTAATCTTGACCATTAACGAAAATTTGGTAAAATTGGGTAAAATCTATTCACCCCCCCTCTAGATTAATATTGAACACACCATAATTTGTTTCAGCTCTAATCCTAGATTTCATCAATCATGGATCAAAGTCAAATATAAAGGATTATTAATCATAAACTTGATCAATCAAGTCTCAAACAATCCTAGATATCAATCTAATCACAATACAACTCCCAATCATGTTAAAAACAAAGAATCCAAGATTCTAGTCAACATGTGTCTCTAATTAGACTATTCAATTAGATTGATTATGAAGCTATCTTTCTCTATAGCATTCACTAAACAAACATATACATATAGAAGAAGAAACCCCAAGCAAATTGGAGGTTAAAAAAGATGAAATCACAAAGTTATGAACTCTACCTCAATTACAAGAGCTGGTTCGATTTTCTGAGGAGATCTGTCAGAAAATCAATCAAACAGCTGCACAACCACTTGGAAAAGATAGAGCACTCGAATACAAACAATCTCCAACTTGAATCACTCAATTCCGACTCCGTATGAGAAAGTTATGGTGTTTGGAAGTTGAGAAAATTTGGGAGAAAATCATAGACGGGATTTCACACTTTTTCTTCTTAGAAAAGAATGGAGGGAAATGGAGAGATTTAAAAAGAATGGAAGAAGGGCAAAATTGTCCAAAACAAAAGTGACCATCAGCCACCTCCACGTGTGGTCAGCGTGTGCCACACGTGGCCAGAGAGGAGCTCTGGCCGTGTGGCACACGTGGTCCACACGTGGCCATCTAGCTTGGCCTTTTGGCCGAGCAACCTCCTCGCGCACCTCTCGCGTTCTTCAGCCGTATTCGGGCATCCGAACTCCGAATTCGAATCCGTTTTCAGATTACAAACCATGACTCCCTCATGCATGATGAAGACTATGAAACTTTGACAAAAGGTTAAGAATTCATCTCGGAAAATGACGACGAACACAACTCAACGAATGAGAACGAAAAGTAGCGTAGCTACATCGTTTGGACTCGAAACTTAACGTATGAGTAACCGAAATGACCGGGACTTAATAAGGAATCAAATAAGACCATGTTCAAGTCCAAAACATAAGAAACACAAACATACAAACACAAGTTCACATATGAATGCCATTTCCTAGACATAGTCCTAGAACATGCAACTCTAAAATGTATGAGCATTTGAGTTCAATGCATGAGCATACAAAATCATGTGAATGTGTTATATAAATGGTGCACAATGATGCAGGGACACATGTGAATGATTTGTGTGTGTGTGCCTATGCCTTGTAAGAGGAATGAGGTCGATTTTACCTTTGATGAGCAATGAAGCTTATTTCCTCTTAACAAGCCATCATCTTGCATGTACCGTAGTCAAATCTTTCTTTGAAGCTTTGTATCATCATCAACATGACCACATAAACATTTACAAGATAAACACGTTTTGATATGGAATATATGCCAACAACAACCAAAAACCTAACACTGTTGGCAGAGTCAGAGGCAGTCTCATGCATATTGTACAGATTATCTTGCATCGCCTTCTCTAGATAAGCAGGCATCACTTTCGGCAGAATGTCATTTAGTAACTGAGGAAGAACCTTGGGTAGAACGTCATACAACACCTTTGTTATCACCTCAGAAGTATTTTTTTTGGTAACCTCATTAGGCAACACATCCTTCACTGATGCTTGGAGAAGCACCTTGGAGAGAACATCAAACAAGACCTTTGTCATCATGCCATACATACTTTTATATGTAACCTCATTTGGGTCAGAGTCATCCATGCCGTTTGGATTGGGTGTAGTCTCAGGAGATTCGTTGTTAGCAAACAGTTTCCTCTGAACCGAAGGTGGAGCCCTGTTGTGATGGGAATCGATTTGTTCATTTTTCTTTTTCATTTCCTGGTTGTCTAACTCCGGAAGACCACCAGACAATTCACACCCTACTTGATCATCAGTAATAGACTCAATTCAATTCGGCTGGGTAGGGCATCCCCTATGAATAAAACTGTCACAGACGAAGTCCATGTCGATTGATTTGAAGTAGGTTCGCTGCTTTTTAGCTGGAGTAGGTTTAATGTTCACTGTTACCAACTGCACATATAAGAGGATTACTGTTAATGTTAAAGTGAGATCAAAATCTAACATGACAATTAAAGGCACACATACACTGTGTTTGTTGAATAAGTTTTCATCGAACCCAGTCGAAGTGTTGAAAAACTCCCAGTTTTTGAACCGTGGATAACTCGAACTGTGGCGCATGCCAATTACGCCGGTCAGAAAAGGAAATCTTTCAAGGCCCAAACCTATTAAGGTTTTCATTAAGTAGCGTAATAAAAATGTGTTAGAAAATGAATCCAGTCAATCAGTATTTAAGCCATAGTGGTCGGTGTACGTACCTAAAAACATAGAAGAAGGCCGAAAAGGTTGTAAGTGATGGCAGGTTTCGTTTCTGGTTTGCTTTCAGTCTTTTTTTTGCCTCTTTTTTTTTGCATTCCCTTTCGAAAGACCTGCATTTGTGATTCTTGTTCACCTTCACCTTGAACAATTGATTCGTTTGATGGTTTGAGTTTCTTGCGGTTTTTGTGTATGGCATTTTTTATCCAGTGCAAAGTCAAACTATACGCGTATGAACGCCATGGAAAACCTTTGAAAGCTATATCGTCATCCACTAATGCAAACAGCTATAGCGGTACACGCTCACGTGCATCAATAGTGCTTAAGATATAGCCTATAACCAACAGATTTGCCATCTTTAAGCCATCTTCACCTTGATCGTCGGTAAGTCGTTTAAAAGTTTCGAACAAAGATTTGTACGTAGGTTGGTACTGGAAATGTCTTGCGTATAGGCTATTCTCAGTTGGACTATAATTCGCACTTATTAATCCTTCTAGCAATTTTCCCATTTTTAGCCCAGAACATAGGCAAAACTCAACTTGACCAAAACGATGTTGTTGCATACCCAGCCCAAACCACATTTCGTCATCTCGAGGTGGTAATGCTTACCAAACCTACTAGTATATTCGATCTGCCTTTTCAGTATACAATTCAAAACCTTTCCATGTATAGTGACGGGCAATCGCAGACCTAAGTAATGGCCAAAAGGTCCTTGCTTAAACGCCTCTAAAACTTGTAATCTGCCTAAAACTTTGTCAATGTCAACAACAATGTTACAGTGCTACCGACTTCTGGAGTTTATCCTTGCATTAATCCATCCCTCGTGATCTGGATATAAGAAGGCTAACATCTGAAAATAATGGGCAGGTCGTGTAAATAAAGATATATTGGTCCTTTGGATATTCATCAAAGCATGGAAAATCAGAATATAAGTGGCTAACATGAACATGTAATGGAAATTCATGTCAACATCATGGAATTGAAAGCATCATGGAAATAAAGTCATGGAAATTCATGTAAGGGGGATCATGGAATCATGGAAAAATCATGGAAATTCATGTAAGGGGGATCATGAAATCATGGAATGTCATGTAAGGGGGATCATAGAATCATGGAATGTCATGGCAACATCATGGATATTAGCATCATGGAAATTAGCATCATGGAAATCTTCATGTAAAGTCATGGGGGATATGGCAACATCATAGAAAGGTTCATATAAAGTCATAGGGCACATCATGGAAAGTCGAAATCATCATGATCACATCATGGAAAGTAGAAGCAACATGGAAAGAAAGTCTTGGCAACATGGAGGACAAAAGTCATATGGGATGGAAAGCCCCATGGAAAGTCCACTGATGTCCTCATGGAAAGTCATATGGGATGGAAAGAAAGAATTTCCATGTAAAGTCATGGGGCACATCTACTTTCATGTAATCTTGGTCTTGGATCCATGGGGCACATCATGGAAAACTTCATGTATCGAATGCATCATCAGCACATCAGGGGAAATCTTCATGACCAATATTGGGGTAAATCATGATCATGGTAAAAATCAAGACCCAAATAGGCAAGTAACACAAATTGATTCCATATTGGAATTCCAGATTTCAAGTAATTCCAGATTTCCAAAAAAACTGTAATACCACATTAGGGATTAACACAACAGAAAAAGGGATAGAGGACATAAGTCCCTTATATGAAGTCAAATGTTACGGAAATAATTAGGGGATCGTGCCGATTAAGAGCACAGCTAATTCGATCCTACCTCATCTTCACACACTGTGGTCATCGGGGTATCGACTTTCCCATTTTCCCTTACCTACGGCCGTCGTTCTTCGCTGTGGCTTTCCCGTTTTGACTGTGATCGGTTTTGTTACAGACTCTGGCTTTCCGTTTTCCCTTTTCAATCGAGAATCCATTACAAGGGGTAATTTAGTCATTTAGAAGAACACTTAGATGTCAGGTCCGAACAGTTAAATAGGGGTACAATTGTAAGATCAGATATTTAAATACAATGAAGTGGTCAGAATTGGGTTTTTAATAACTTCTGGCTATATGTCGTTTTAGCATCTTCTAGGTGGCTACATTTGAAAACCCCTCATTATATTAATATAACACAATACTCCCATGCAAAGAATTTATAATATTGGAATTATAAAATTGGTTGTAAATTGTAACTTTTTACCTCATTTCACAAATTAGCAATTCCTGTAGCTTTAGTGTCTAATTGCGCATAGACATTCTAATTGCGTATAGACATTATATACAACTTTTAAAAGATTTGAATTATCTCTAATATTGTCTTTATATTGGTAATTTGGGTTCAAATAGTAAGCTAGAAGAATAAAAAATTAGTATAAATACTATACTAAATTTTAATTATGAATGACAAACAATCCAAAATAAAAGTTACCTGAGGCATGTAGTGGGTGATTGAACATTTTATCCCACTGGTCTTGTATAATGTTTAGAACCCACCCTCTTTGTTGTTTTACTGCATCTTTCATCACACGCATACTCATATATGATAGACATAATGGGTACAACTTTTATATCAACCAATCTTAGAACCTGGTATAGTGGCTCATATATTTTACCTACAAAAGCCACATTATCCCAAAACTCTAAATCTAAAATATGTCGTTCTATTCTTTTTCCATTTGCTGTTTGACTCAATCGATTTGCAGCTCATGCATCACTGGTAAATAATTGTTTCAAATTTGTCTTCTTTTTTTTCAAAAGACTATCAAGGGCAATATGATTGGTCGCAAATCGAGTTGCACCAGGTTGCATTATCTCCCATTTACAAACCTCTCTCATTTGCGATGGTAACCATCAATGATTATATATAAAGTTTGTCACAGCCCTAGCATCATGAATGACACTTGCAACAATGTCATTCTTTCTAATATCCTCAAAAATCAAATCTATTCAATGTACTGCACAAGCAGTCCAAAATAAGGAATATTTTTCTTCAATTTTTTACCTGTTTTCACTAATGCAGAGCCATTGTCTATGACAATTTGTACAACGTTCTTCTCACCGACCTCTTTCACCACATCTTTGAGCAATCCATAAATATATTGATGATCTTTAATTTTGTTGGATGCATCAACAAATTTTAGGAAAATTGTGTAACCATTACAATACACCATAAAATTAATTATCGACAATCTTGTCGGTGGTCCACCCATCACACATTATGGTGCAGCCATATTTCTCCCATTTATTTTTGAAGTTATCAACATACTCTTTGATTTCCTTGTACTCGATGTCTAAGTACTTATGCCTAATTTCATGTGTTGATGGTGGTTGAACTCCGACACCTATATTCACATGCATCTTAAATTTAATTGTGAAATAAAAAATAAAAACAAATCAAAATTTTCATAAACATTATTATTTAAGAAAAAATAATACCTGATTCTTGAGCACCAATAATCATGTTCTTAATATGATGACAACTGGCTTTATGTGGGGGCATATTATCATAAATAAAAAACTTCGATACCAGTCTCCCCATTTTTTCTCTAATGCTACCCCCATTGAATATATCTTTAATATTCTTTTGCTTTGCACATGATGATTTGTACAATGAAGATGCAACTGGAAGTTAATAACACGACTGTCGTCCACTTTGAGTGTAATGTACTTGTTGTGGTGGTTGGTGTTTCGAACCAATTTTTTTTTTTTTTAAATAACATTTTTTTTTTTAATTGTTAGAAAGGACATTATAAAGTATTGGGCCATGGTCTATAACCCTTGTTCAAGTAAGTATATTTCCCTTTGCATTCTTCTCTTTTTTATATAGGTTAGGCCTCTCTCCAATTTTCTTATTTATCCAATGTGAGATGTGAGATTTTCTAATCCTTTATATTCTAGTTGTTTTGTTTTTTTCTTTGTTGTTAATTACTGGTGGTGTTGCAAAACCCAGAAACAAAGAGTTGTATGTCTGTAACCATGATTTAGTTAAAAACTTCACATTTGAAAATCAATTATGTGTTTTGCCGGTCCTTAAGTTCATGAAAACAAATCACATTGAAAATTAACAGGAATGTTGGAAGCTACATCTCTGGACATGTATCTTAAAATTTTATTTTATTTTTCATAGGCCTAAGGTTCCATAAATATTAAAATGATTTAAAATACATGCTGATGAAATTCTCATTTGGCAGCCAAGATTAAAGGATGAGTGGTAGTTTTTTTTTTATTAGTTTTTTTTTTTTTTACTAGCATTTAATCTATGAGTGGTGCTATTGGCACACCTCTACCGGTCTATTATTCTATTTATGCCCACTTTTTAATTGTACAGTATTATTTATTTTTTCTTTATCAAAATTACTTAAAGGGACATACAATTTAAGGAAACAAAATCTTCTATAAAATAAATTTAATAGAACCCCACATTCCCTTTCAAAAAAAAAAAAAAAAAAAAAACACGTTCTTGTAATCTATTTCTTGAAAAAAAATAAAAAAATTTCAACTCTTAAACCCAATCATGCAAAGGATTGTCCATTCCCAATCCAGGAAGCTACAACTCAAGTGTTGAAGATTTGGAAACGAAAGGTCTATAGAATGGATGTCAAGATTTTCAAGTCTCAAAGCAGGAATCAAGTTTTGGATATTTGGAGACGAATTTTATATAGAAGGAATTTTAAGGTTCTCAGGTTTACAAGGGTTAATCCATGGATTTCATTTAAGCCTATGAAGAAATACAAACAGACCCAAAAGTTGAATTGAATTTTAACCATCATTGTTCATCAATGTTTAGTTTTCCTACGATATTGATTTTTGAAAAAGAAGGAAAAGTTTGCGAATTGTTGTTCTTTTTTATCATGAATTTAGGGTTTTATTTTATTTTATTTTTTTCCTTTGATGTTGCAAAAACTAATATGGCATTAAAACTATTTTTACTCCATTATGCAGCATAGATTATATATGTTTATATAAAAATATATATATAATGATATCAAATTCTCGTTGTGTTGAAACAACTTTGTTTTTTTTTTTTCCACCATAAAATAAGAAGACGAAGAAAAACAACTAAAAATAATAATATGAAAAAATAAACCAGAGGTGAGAGAGAGACGTATACAGAGATCAAAGGTGAGGTGCATTAAATTTGAAAAATAAATAAAAAGGGTAGTTTTGGAAATAAATCAAAAAAATTAATACAAACATTCAAGTTTATTTAATTAAATCAAAATTTTAAAAAGTGGGGCATAAATAGACCGGTTGTGGGTGTGCCAGTAACACCACTCTTAATCTATTATGTCAACAAATTGCTAAGTTGAAGTTACAGTTAACTCCAAGTATCCAACTATAAGCCTTTACATCAAGATTGAAACAGATACGATGTACAATATTAGCCACAAGCATGGGATGGTTAGGTTGATGCAATCAAGGTTTAATTTTGTGACATAAAGGCTGACCAATTCTATAGATAAGCTGTAACGAAGCAAAAATTTAATTTTGCTTATTTCTTCAATTCATGATATTTTCCATGATTATTTCTCAGTTCTCATGGTACCATATTGTCTTGTACGGTTGTATCCGATTGAAAGTACATATTAACTGAGTTCGATGCTAACATTGTGCTTAAAGATAAGCAAAGATTTGAATTAACAACAAAGAAAAACAAAACAATTAGAATAGAAAGGATAAGAAAATCCCACATCCCACATCGGATAAATAAGAGAAGTGAAGAGTGGTCTAACCTATATAAAAAGGAGGAGAATGCAAAGGAAAATATATCTACTTGGACAAAGGTTATGGACTATGGTTCAATACTCTTCAATGTCATTTCTCTTTTAAACATTTTATTTTTATAAATAAAGTGTTATTTTTTTAATAATTTTTTTTAAAAAAAAAGTCAGGAACCGTTGGTTCCAGTCTGGTTCAAACCGGGCGGCTCCTTCAGAAATGGAACCTAAATCGGAACCGCCCTGGTCCCGATTTTCAGATTCGGTTAGAACCGAACCGGCGCCGGGTCTAGGTTGGCTACTATCACCGAATCCTCTCCTCTCTTTGACCTCCCTCCAAAGATTCTTGCTTCTTGTTCTCTTTGCCATTCAGATGCTTTGGATCCATCTATTGTCAAAGGATAATCATCTCGTTCATCAGGAAGCATACCTTCAGGATAATGATAGATATCTTCTTCCTCTTCTATATCAAGGAAATATTCCCTCAATTCTTGTTGAATTTGTTCAATCTCCCTTGTAGCTTTTTCTTTTCTTTTCTAATTTTGCAATTGAGATATTTGAAATTTAACTTTCGGTGGCACATTTGAGCATACTTTTACATTTTTTATATAACTCATTACCGGTTAAATGAAATTTAAATCGGGTAATTCCTTCACTTTGCATTGTGTGACTGCAAAATGTTCATATAGTACCATTTTTATTATTCGATATTGGTCTGCAATACTCTCATGCTGGATCATTTTTAGTACTAGACAACTTATGTAATATAATACCTTATCAAAACAAAATTAAATTTTGTACAAACCAATTTATAAATATGAAAATTCTAATGAGTTTTAGAAACAATACCACACAACATCTAAAATTTGCATACAATTATAATATCATTATTTTTTATATATATAAAAAAAAATTGAGTAATGCTACATTGCCCAAATTTGGTGCCCAAATCTAGTGCCCAAATGATGTCGCAACACTCTAGTCTATTCATTTAAATCATGTAAATCTAATACAATTTAAATGAATGGTTTACAGTGTTACCACATCATTTGGGCACCAGATTTGGGAACCAAATTTGGGCAATGTAGCATTACTCAAAAAAATTATCAAAGCAAACATTTACGTACTTGATTATTTGATGAAGATATTGAGAATTTAAGATAAACTTGTGATGTAAAATTTGTTATGTAAAGTGTAGTCATGTATGATGAAAACTTAAAAGAGAAGAGTGAAAATTATTTTATAGATGAAGTGAACAAATAGATGAATAGTTGAAGGATATTTTCATTGTTGCAATTATTTATATTCGCTGCAATGAATAAATAATACATGATGCATAGGCATTCATTTTGTTTCTATTTTTCAAAAATCTATCATTATTATTCTCTACCATATTATTTTTCAAAATTCTATCATTATGATTCTCTGCCATATGGTCCATACCAAATAATTGTGTTCTTATTTATTTATTATTTTATTTTTTGATAAAAATAATTGAGTTTCTTTAAATTCTCTACTCAAAAGAAACAATTGTGGGTTTTTACACGTTTTACACAAATAATTTTGAGATTCCTTTATTTGGAATGTCGGCACAAAGTTACAAATAAACCAACTATACATATTTATAAATTGATTGGTACATATTTAATATTATTTGGAATGAGTTTTACACATTTGAGTCACAAACAATTTTTTGTTTTTCTTTTCAAATTCCTTTCACAAAATTTTACATATTTTACACGTCTACTCTTTGGTTCTTTATCCTTACTTCAAGTCCTTAATAATTTTACTATTGACTATTATGCTGGAAATTTTTATAAATTTGTTAATGCTTCTTCTAGGATAATTTTCAATCTAAATTATTTTAACAATAATTTAATTTTTAGGATTAAAAAAATTATTTTAATAATATCTAAAACATCCATGGACTTTCAGGGTGAAATTCGTGAAATTTCGAGAATATTGGGATATTTCGGAAATATCGGGAGATTTTTTCGAATATTTCGAAATCGGCTGGATATTCTGAAGGATATTGGATATTTATCTGTTTCGATATTGGTCCCTAAAAATATATGGATATATCGGTGGATATTTTGATATATCAATCGATATTCAGTTCCTTGGTCTAAATAGTAATTTAATCAATCAATTGTGGTAATCAATTCATCAATCCCTGTGGAACGAATCTTATTTATCATTGTGTTATTCCCACGGCTCTGTACTATTGTGGGTGCTCATTTAGGAGTGGTCAGGCCGGAAAGGGGAGAGATCCCTCCACTTCTCTTCTACCCTCCTCTCTCTTGTCTCTCCAACCAAACAAGAGATTGGAGCTCTCCTTAACTCCTCCCACCCCTCTCCCTCCAACCCTCTCCCTCCTTCCATCTCTCCCTATTACCAAACAAACCCTAAATAATTTTGATTTGTTTTCGGAAGATTGCAGATTTTGTATAATTGGCACACATTTATTATTTCTTTAATTGCTTGATGGATCTTACTTTTGATTCTTTGAGATTAGCGGTATAGTAGTATAAAATATTTATAAAAAAAAAAATTGTTCAAAACTCAACCAAAATAATATGGCAAGTTGTTTGATCATTAACCACATCATTCGATGATTTAGATGGTAATAACAAATCACTTGCCTCATCATTTGGGTTGTGGTTTGATCATTAACCACATCCCATGTTTTATGTGGTAATGACAAAACCTTCATCACTAAATTATTAAAATAATTGCACATCTCTCAAATACATCAAAATCTATTTGGTTCAAGCAATACTTGTTATATGCCTTTTTGTTTATAAATCTAATTTTAAAATCCATGAAATTTCATCACTTAACCCAAATCTGCAATGACTTTTTAGATATACCTAGATTTGTTTGGATTTTTTAAAAATTTGGATTGAATATACAGTACTGGATTTTATTAGAATCCTTCAAAATTTGGATAGAATACCTCAGACTTATATGGAGTATTGCTTGCAAATCTGAATAGAATACTTTAAATCATATAAATTCCAATCAAATCTACATTTAATACACTTATACACCTACACCCACCCCCCAACCTCTCCATCTCATTATAGCTAGCCATGGCTTCCAAGGAGGAAAAGGAAGCAGTTCATCATCATGTACTAATGGTGTCATTCTCTGCTCAAGGTCACATTAATCCACTGCTCAAACTAGGCAAACGCCTTGTCTCTAAAGGCCTCCATGTCAGCCTCGCCACCACTGAAGTCGCCCAACACCGCATGTTCAAATCCTTCACCGCCGCCGCCGCCTCCACCACAATCAGTTCTGTCTCAGATATCCAACTTGCTTTTTTCTCTGATGGGTTTGACATGGATTATGACCGCAAAGCCAATTTAGATCACTACATGGAAACTCTTGGCAAAGTTGGACCCATCAATCTCTCAAAGCTCATTCAACAACATTACCATGATAAGCAGAAGAAACTCTGTTGCATTATTAGCAATCCATTTGTTCCATGGGTTGCTGATGTTGCTATTGAGCATGGAATCGCTTGTGCTATGCTCTGGATTCAACCTTGTTCACTTTTCGCTATTTACTATCGATTTTACAATAATTTGAATCAATTTCCTACCTCGGAAAAACCTGATTTAACTGTTGAGTTACCAGGTTTACCAATTTTAAACACACATGATCTTCCTTCATTTGTTCTTCCTTCAAATCCATTTGGCAGCTTCCCCAAATTGTTCATCGAATTGTTCTCAAACATGAAGAAACACAACTGGGTATTAGCCAATTCGTTTTTGGAGTTAGAAAAAGAAGCCATTGATTCAATGTCTGAGCTTTGTCCGATTCGACCTGTTGGCCCTCTAGTCCCTCCTTCACTGCTAGGCCAAGGTCATGAAAGCGTTGTTGATGTTGGAATTCAGCTCTGGAAACCTGAAGATTCTTGCTTAGAATGGCTGAACAATCAAGCAGATTCCTCGGTTATTTACGTGTCATTTGGTAGCTTAACAGTATTATCAGCAAAGGAAATGGAAGCCATAGCAACAGCTTTAATGAACAGTAAACGCCCATTTTTATGGGTTGTCAAGAAACCAGAGTTCCCTACAGCTGATAAATCAGGGGAAATTCCCCAAGGGTTTTTCGAAGAAACCGAAAAACAAGGCCTTATAGTGTCATGGTCTCCTCAGACCAAAGTTCTTGCGCATCCAGCCATTGCGTGTTTTATAACTCATTGCGGGTGGAATTCTATGCTCGAGACGATCTCTGCAGGTGTTCCAGTGATCGCATACCCTCAATGGAGCGATCAGCCTACAAATGCGAAGCTTGTGTCCGATGTTTTTAAGATTGGTTCAAGACTTGGAACAAATGAAGATGGTGTTGTCAACAGTGAGGAAGTGGAAAAATGTATCGAAGAGATCATTAATGGGGCAAAGTCTGAAGAGTACAAGAAAAATGCAATGGAACTGAAGCTGGCCGCAAGGGAGGCAGTGGCTGGTGGTGGCTCGTCTGACCGGAATATTCAGCTGTTTGCTGATGAGATTATTGGAAATTAATCTTTTGAATGAGCGCTCTTGCCACCCGGTCATACCCGGTCACATTGAGCGGTGGTAACATGGTTATTGCATGAAAAATTATTATAAGTTTGTTGAATAATTAATGAATCCGTTGCAATTGATAGCATTCAAGTTTGTGATGATTCACATAATGAATGCATGTGATAGTTGAATATGGTTAGAAGAAAACGACTGTACTATTGTTGTATTCTAATAATTGAAGTGCCAATTGTAAATTTGTAATCTGATTTCTCGACTGTTTGCTGAGGAATAAAGTTGAGTAACACGGTAAGACAAATCTATCAATGTATCGTATTTGAACCACACAAAGGTTATCAACAGAAAGATTTCATCCTCTCCGTATACATATTATATATATATTATTAAATATATATATATATATAAATCTATTTTTCTTAAGAAAATAAGTTGGGAGCGTTGGTTCTCTTGAAAAGGATGTATCTTGTATCCTAATCACGTGCGATTCAGACCGCCAGTTTTTCTCAAAAATTATATTGTCTTGTATATACTCGGTTTTCATTTTTTTTTTTTTTTTAATTAGATTGACTCGCAAAAATGGATTAACTTGATCCGACTCAAATCTGATTTTCAGACTCAATTCGGTTTGATTTAATACGATTTTTGGTCTAATTAATATTTTGTATATTTTTTTTAAGAGTAATGCTATACAACCCAAATAATTAACATCACACACAATATTGAATGATATTGTTAATAAAAAAATCATTTGCCACATTATTTGGGTTGAAATTTGGACTAAATTTTTGGGTTGTCTACCATTAGTGTTGTTTAAATGTACAGCCCTTTGAGTCATATTTTGATTTCATTTTTGATAAAATGAACACATTTTTTCTTTATTTCAATAAAATATACAAATGTTATAACATATTTATATAATCCAATAGTATTAAAAATAGGGAAAATTGCACAAACATCCCATGAGTTTAATTAATATTACACTCAGCTGCAACTTTTGTCAAAATTGCACATACTTCCCCTATTTTTCGTTGACTAATTGTTAACTGACAATTTGATTAACCTTAAAATTTAAAATGTCTAACTTACCCCTGAATTAATTATTTTATTATAATAATTATTATTTTTGAGATTTTATTATAATAAGATTAATTAACTAACAAATTTTTTTTATTTAAAAAACCTTTTTTTAAGAAAAATAAATACAATCTTTTCCATGGGAGGACCGTTGAGACTAGAGATAGATTAATAGAAAATTAAAATGAAGTATGTACAAATCTTTTAATTTTTTTTAAATGATTAAGAACAAGATCATCAATATATCCGGCAACACCTATCAAAATCCCAATTCAATCCAGCAAACACCCATCAAAATCCCAAAATATTTATCATTACAATCTTCTTCTTCTTCACTACCATCACCATCTTCCAAAAATTAAGCAATAAAAATAATTATTAAAAAAAAAAAACTAAAAATGATTATTTTTTTTTTTTTTAAGAACAAGAAAAGATCTCCTCCCAATTCAGTCCCAACACCCATAAAAAGCCCAAAATCAACTCATCATCACCATCTTCTACTTGTTCTCTACCATCACTAGCTACATAGCCATAAACTCTCATTTTCCCTCAAAGATTCCTCAATCTAAAATCTAAATCCCTAGAATAAAAATCCATCTCTCTGAATTTCACCCACCTCATCCCTCACCCACCGTGAGAAATCAATCCCTAATCGTGAGTTTGCCATTGTCCAGCTCGTCAACGGCCATGTAAGGTCATCATACTTTGATTGGCTTATTTTGTTGACAAACCACATTTGGGAATGATTTTGTAATGGGTAGCTTAGGTCCTCGATGGCAAGCTTCCAAGCATCCCCGGTGACTTCAAGAGTAAGAGTGAAAGGTAAATCACTTGACTTGCCTCTTGAAGAGATTAGTTGCACACACACACTTCTTCATGCATGTTTTATTCATCTTGCATTTATGCTTCAATTCTTATATGTGTGCATTCTTTACACTTCACACTTGCACCTCTTTGTTGGATTTTGTTGTGTGATAATATCTAGTAATTCATTTCCATTTGTGTGATCAGAAACGTCCGTACTTGCACAATGATGTGCATGTCTTAGCATGATTGTTGCCATTTGAGAAGGTCATATTCTTCTCTTGGATAAGTGTTAGATTTGATTTAGTTGTTTGGAGTAAAGTGTCTAGTTTCAAAAGATTGGATTTTAATGATTTAAATGATTTTCAAAACTAACCTTTGTATGGTCTTGTGACCATAACTTTTTATACAAATCTTTAAAATGAGTTTTGAAAATATCTATACAAACTAGACACCTATACCTTTTTTACGGTATATTATTAGTAATATTTCATGACCGTTTGGATTATTTTTGAAATCTCCAAAATGACCACCAAAACAGGGCAACTCTGTTGTTGTCCGTTTCTGACCTTTTGTCACTAAATTTACCAAAAAATTTTCTACAGAAATTGAAATGTCATTCTGTAAAAAACAAGTAGAAATTAGACATCTATACCTTTCCAACAATATATTATACAAAAGGTTTCGATGTCATTTGGTTATGTTTTAGAGTGCTCAAATCTTGAGCTGCTGCACTGTCACGTGTACCACGGAAATGCCCATAATTTTTCTATTTCTTCAAAAACGACATAGTTTCACTTGAGTTTATTTGATTTTTATTTTTTTGAATTGGATTGACTCGTCTTAATATTATTATTCGACTTGAATACATATTTTTTAGGGGTAATTACCTTGGTGGCCATCGACTTTTGCCACTACTATCAAAATGGCCACCAGATGGGGAAATTGATGGAAAATGGCCACTTTTGGCAAATATTGTTACACTAATGGCTATTCCATCCAATTTCATCCAATAAGTGGCATTTTGGTAAATATAAGGATGACATAATTTATTTTAGATATTTTTTGGAAATCAATTTTTTCTTTTTTTCTTGAAACAAATAATTATATTTAATGTGTATATATACATATAACATATCTCAAACATATATATATATATATATGTGTGTGTGTGTATATATATACATATATATATATATCTTTTCAAATTATCTCAAATATAATTTTTAGAATTTTTAGATTTTGTAACATTAATCTTTTCAAAAATGAATATATATATATATATATTTCTTTTCAACTTATCTCAAATATGTTTTTTTAGAATTTTTAGATTTTGTAGCCTTAATCTTCTCAAAAAAGAAATATATATATATATATATATTTCTTTTCAACTTACCTCAAGTATGTTTTTTAGAATTTTTAGATTTTATAGCCTTAATCTTCTGAAATATATATATATATATATGTATATATATTTCTTTTCAACTTATCTCAAATATGTTTTTTAGAATTTTTAAATTTTGTAGCCTTAATCTTCTCAAAAAAGAAAAATATATATATATATATTTCTTTTCAACTTATCTCAAGTATGTTTTTTAGAATTTTTAGATTTTATAGCCTTAATCTTCTGAAATATATATATATATATATATATTTCTTTTCAACTTATCTCAAATATGTTTTTTTTAGAATTTTTAAATTTTGTAGCCTTAATCTTCTCAAAATATATATATATATATATATATCTTTTCAACTTATCTCAAATATGTTTTTTAGAATTTTTAGATTTTGTAACCTTAATATTCTCAAAAAAGAAATATATATATATATATATATTTGAAATATGCTATATGTATATATACACTAAATATAATTATTTGTTTCAAAAAACAAAAGAAAAAATTGATTTTCAAAAAGCATATAAAATAAATTAATGTCATCCCCTTATTTACTAAAATGTCATTCAAAAGATGGAAATTGATGGAATGACCATTAGTGTAACAATGTTTGCCAAAAATGGCCACTTTCCATCCGTTTCCTCATCTGGTGGCCATTTTGATAGTGGTGACAAAAGTCGATGGCCACCAGGATAATTACCCCTATTTTTTATTCGATTTAATTTAATTTATCTCGGATCTTAAAATCGTGTCTGCTTCTAATTCCGATAATGTTTTTATTTTCTTGTCTTTGCAAACGAATGAAACACGTGGTGATTATGAGTTTCATAAAGATTGTCCCCTCTTTTTTGTATTTCTTTATTTTTCTTAATATTCAAATTTTATATAGTTACTTCATTTTATTTAAAATTATTTTTTTCAAGAATAATTATAACTTAGTTTATTTTATTTAGAAAAATACAAATTTATTTCTTTATTATAATTTTACTTTATCAAAAATAATTATGATGATATTAAGGGCCTATCATGTAGGCTGTTTTCAGCCTGTTTTCGTTTTTGTTTTCCAAAAATGATTTCGAATTCGCGTCCGGTAACCGTTTTTCATTTTATTTTTAAAATTCAAAAACAAAATGAAAAACAAAACCAGTGTTAAAAGTGGAAATTTTGAAAAACCAGAAAAAAAAAAAAAATTGTTTTTCATGAATTTGTTTTTGTTTTTCATATGAAGTGGGTCCCATATTATTAATAATATTTTTTTTTTATTTTTTTTTTCTCTTGAACCAGACACATCAAGCCATCATCTTCATCTTCTTTCTTCTTTATCTTCTTTCTCCTCCATCTCGCCCCGCCGGTCGCCGATCGCTGCTCGTTGCCGCCGCCGTCTTCTTCTTCTTCTTCCCGCCGAGATCTGGTCTACATCGCCGCCGAGATCTCTTCTTTTTCTTCTTCTTCCTCTTCCTCTTCTTCTTCTTCTTCTTCCTCTTCTTCTTCTTCTTCCCATCCCGCAGAGATCTGGTCTGCATTGCCGCTGAGATCTCTTCTTCTTCTTCTTCTTCCCGTCGCCGATCGCCGCCGATCTGGTCTTCTTCTGCTTCCTCTTCCTCTTCAAGTCTTCAACTGTAAAATTTGTAAACCCTAAATTAAATTACAAAATGTTTTTTTAAAATTATTTAATCATTTATTTATAATTGTTATAATATTAAACAAAATTTAAAAATTGATATTTCAATTTTCGAAAGTTTTCAGTTATCCTACCAGACGCGTTTTTTCCGTTTTTATTTTCAAAATACGAATTCCAGTAAATGCTACCAGACGCGTATTCGAAATTCAAAAATGAAACCAAAAACACTGTTTTCGATTTCATTTTTCTTTTCGAAAAACAAAAACAGAAAACGGCTTGCAGGACGGGCCCTAAATTATTAATGTATTTCAAATAAAGTTTAAAAAATATCAGCTCAATATGGTTTGACTGTGAAATGCGTCTATTCAACTTGGTGAGTCACTGCCACCGAGTATCGAAAATAAATAAATAAATAAATCAATTTACATTGCTTTTAAGATAGACCATCTGCATCCTCAAGAGCGATTGATAGCTGATATTAGGAGAAATTACAAAAAGAATCCTCGTGACAAAAACAAAACTACAAGTTCTTAATTGACATTATGGCATTTTGCTTTTGCAACCATCTGCTACTGTATTTTAAGCAATAATGGATTGTCGTAACTAACGCTTACTCCTCATATCATCTCATTATTTAAATAGTGTTGACAACTCACATCCTGATATCATTTGGATATGAATTTGGATAAATATTTCAAACAATCTAGTATTACTCCTTATATTTCAGTTGAGTTTTTATTAAAGTTTTTATTACATAATAAGTAATGTTAGATAACTCAAAAAATTAGTTTAAAATCAAATAAATGATAAGATGAATGACACCATAAGAACAAAAATTGTCATATTATTTATATTGATTGTGGTGTTAATTTTTTGATTAATTGTGCCAACAAGGTGGTAGATGGATGAGCTTGAGGCTTGGATAAATGACTCATATGTCAGGGACTCAAATCCTACCAATAGAGAAAGCTTTCAAAAAAATTTCTGGTCCCGAATTAATAGATATTGTCAAAAATAAAATAAAATAAAATAAAATTGATGAATTGTGTAACGTTAGGATCGCGTAATTTGTTGATCTTTCGTCCAAAAGTCCCCATCATTTTTTTCATTTGGATATTGGTGTACGTAATTGCATCACGTAATGGTTATCAAGGAATCCATCTATTTTGTGGTCCAAAATCATATAAACAATATGATGAATGACACGATAAGAAAAAAAAACAAATTGTCAAATTATTTATAATTTTATATTGATTATAGTGTTAATTTTTTGAATTGTGTAAGATTAGTATCACGTAATTTGTTGATCTTTAGTCCAAAAGTCCCCATCATTTTTTTCATTTGGATATATTGATGTAATTGGATCACAAATCTATTATATGATATTTTGATAAATTGGGGACATGCACTTCAAATTTTTCAATCAAGTAATCTTTTTTCGAATATGCTTTTAATAAAAGTCATCGACTAAGAATTTAAGATATCAAACATGTACCACCGTGAGATTTCTCATCAATCATCATGTCATAAAATACTTGGTTAAAATTACATGGGTCTATATTTCAGTTCATAAAAATTGTTAAATTTTATCTAAATATATTTTTTCTTTTAATGTGTATAATAATTTATATTTTTTGGAAGAGAGAAGACTCAAACCCACAACATCAGAGTGTAAGTGTGAAAGGTTTATTACTGGATCAACCCCACCTCATCAAGTGTATAATAATTAAAAGGAGATTTAAAAATAAAAATAAAAAAAATAAAAAAAAAAAATATCATAGAAGTTGACACACTAGTACAAAGAATTACCACATCCAACAATTTTAATATTTCACGCTCTCTAATTTAACTGAATTTAAGCTAAATTTGATTAATTAATTGCAATTAATATGTTTTCCATCTGCCTAACATTATTATTTTTTTTTTTTTTTTTTTTTTTGAAAGGCAATATATTGAAACAAAACACCAAAAGTTACAAACCAGGAGAACAAAACAGCCACATGGGCACCCCAAACAAAAACAACCTCAAGAACAGAACAGAAAACGACCACAGCCCCAAAACAAAACAAACAGACAGAGAACCCAAACAACCAGCACAAACAGCACCAGAACGAAAACCAAAGAAATCACAAGAGAGACCAAGCAATCTCCTTGCCCCCATTAGAACCATTTTTGGCCAACATGTCAGCGAAAGAATTTGGCCGACCAAACAAAACTTTACTCAACTTTCTCTTTATGAAGGGTTGCTAGGTTTCCAAGTATACAATATTTCAGTCACAGCTTGTTTGAAATGTCGTTTTACAAATTACAACCAACTTTATGCAACCCCTTGTCTTTGTAGTCAACCAAAGACAGCTAGAACTAGCTTTCTTTCCATTTTGATTAGGAACATATTTTGGTGTACGTCATTGTTAGCTCTAAAGCTTTATTTTATTTTATTTATTATTTTTTAAAGTTTGACACCAATTAAGTTAAGTGATTGTCGGGAAAGTGATATTTGCACACTTTGTATTTTTATAAGATAAAATTGAGACTCAAACCCTTATTAAATATATGAAATGGAAGTGTGCAAACTACTTAAGTTATGAGCGGATGTGTTTCTCAATTCAGATATAACAAAAAATATAATGAAGTTTAATCAAAGTTTCAAAGTGTATAAAAATTGAGCAATGCACCATGCAAGATGTAACTTTGAATAAATATATTCACATATGTGGGGAAACACATTTTAAGCATTTACATATCAACTGAAGATTTAATTTTAAAATAAACTAGATAATTACTTATAGAATTACCTTTTTATAATATTGTAAACTATATATATATATATATATGTATGTATGTATTGATTAAGAGTAATACTATATCACCCAAAAAAAATTAACCAAATATTCAACCCAAATAATTGGCAAGTGAGTTTTCTTCACCCTACAAATCATGAGATGATGTGGTGAATGAACAAATCACAAACCACATCATTTAAGTTGGTTTTTAGACTAATTTTAATTTTTTTTGGTTGTCTAGCATTAATGATCGGTTAAATGGAATGTGTCTTTCACACTTATCATATTTAATCAAATAGTTAATTTTTTTAAAAAAAAATTATCTAAAAATAATAGATTTTTTAACTAAAAATAATAAATATACTATAAATAGTTTATAACATATATGACTTATTTCTTAATCAAATAGCTAATTACAAAATTTTTAACTAAAAAGAATAAAAAAATTTAACTAAAAATAATAAATATACTATAAATAGTACATAACATAAATTACTTCTTTCTTAATCAAATAGTTAAGAATAAATTTTTTAACTAAAAAGAATAAATATACTATAAATAGTACATAACATAAATTACTTCTTTCTTAATCAAATAGTTAATTATAAATTTTTTAATAACTCAATTGATAGATGGACGAACTTGAGGCTTAAGCAGATGACTCCCAAGTCAGCAACTCGATTCTTACCAATGGTAAAAGCTTAAAAAAAAAATACATGTTCTAAATGGGTGGATAGATAGATATATACTATCAATAATAATAATAATAATAATAATGTTGTAAATAAAACGAAGAACAATTGAAGAACAAATGAAATAAATAAGTAAATAAATAAATGAGATGAGAGAGAGAGAGAGATTAACTCTAGTTTTGTAATTGATCACACAACCCTTTTACAATGATATGAGCTTTCTATTTATAGTGATTTTAGATGCTTGAAGATTGATTTTGGCTAAGCCACTTGTACGTGTATTATTTAGTGGGTAAGTTAACAAAGGGATAGGTATGAAACCAATAAGGTGGGCAAGCACTACAACAAAACAATACAATTCTTGACAGTTAAAAACTATCAAGAAAGGTTTACTGTCAAGGATGCTGCTGTTAAGAATAATAAAAATTTAATTATCATTATTAGGAATTAAACTTGAGACTTCAAGCCAAGAGTTATAAGCTATTACCACTTAACTACTACATTTGATATGTTAATAATTGAACAATAATTATATATAACCTATATGAGTTAGAAATAAAAAAATAAAATAAAATAAAATCTTATTAGATAAATTTAAATTTATTCAACTAATCAAAATTTTAATTTCTACGACAAACATATATTAAAAAATATTTATTGAAACTTTTAATAAAATTATATTTTTTAAAACATATATAGTCGAGTTATTGATCTATACTCTATGGTCACGTTTAGTTACATGGTGGAATGGTAATCGAAATGGCAATGGAAATGAGAATGAGAATGGAAAGGAAAGGAAAACTAAGGGGTCGTTTGTTTTTTCCACTTAAAACTTAATGGGTCTGAATCATAATTATTAAGTTGTTTTGTTTGTTTTTTTAAGTGGTCAAACAACTTAAAAATACCAAAAAACAACTTAAAATAAAAAGTAAAAAATCCTGACTTTTCACTTAATTGTAAATCACTGAATTGCATTAAATGCAATCTAAAATTTTTTCTTCCGATACTATCCTCCATATATAACATATTTCCAATTTCATCATAATTATATATTGTATAGAAATCTTTATTTTAATATATTGCTTATTTTAAATAGCTTTAAAAATAAAAAAAGAACCCTAATCACTTCTTATATTGGTATTTAATATTAATACTTTATTATGATATTAGGGTGATGTATTTATATATTATTATTTTTAGAGTGTTTTGTGTGAGTTTTCCTACTCCCTCTTTTATTTTTTATTTAAAAAAAAAAAAAAACTATTTTCTTTTCTTAGTAAAAATAAAGTTTGTTTGTAATCGAAAAATAAAATCATGATCATATGTGTACATACATAATTATTATTTTTGGATTGTTTTTATTCTATAGTATATGTATAATTATTTAACATGGGTATAGATGTAAAATTACTTCTTTTCAGACAATTTTATTTGTAAAAAACAAACATGTTGACAGTACATTCAGATTTGAGGAAAAAAAAAAACAAACATGTCATTCAGATTCAGGTTTCAGTCGCTATTCAGTCTTCAGTAAAATTCAGAACTATTCAGTCTTCAGACAAAAAAACAAACAACCCCTAAGTTTTTTGTTTGGTTGGAACTTTAGAACTAGTCTCTGAATCAGTATTATTTTGTTTAGTTAACAACGGAATGGAATGGAGTTAACTGAATTTGGACCAAAATACCCCTAATTATAATTATAAGACATTCATAATAACATGATATATTATGAATAATAATAATAAAATATAAAAGTATATTATATATAATACATATAATAATATATATCTATATTATATAATATAATATAATATAATATAAAATATATAAATATATATATAATATATATAATTTATAATATATATTATATTATAACATATATATAATAATATATTTAGATAATATAAATATATAATATATATTATTTAATATAATAATATATTATATGAGTTAACTGTATTTTGACCAAAATACCTCTAATTATAAAACATTCATAATAACATGATATATTATGGATAATAATAATAAAATATAAAAGTATATTATATATATAATTATATATTATTTAGGGTTTTTAGCAAAAATGCCCTATTTTAGGGGTTTAATAGCAAATCTACCCTAAAATTTAATTCAATTGCAAAACTACCCTATTCTTCCCAAATTGCCCTCAATCATAACTCACCATATTTATTATCCTTATTTATTACTTTTACTAACTACTTACCAACCATTTACCAACCAACTAATCAAACAAATAAACTAAACACTATCTAATAATTTTACTACACTACAATACATTGTTTCTCACACATTTTAGGTTTTTAAAAAATTGGAGAAGGTTATATCAAGTCATTTGAAGGTATGTATTACATTTTTTTTTTTTTCAGCCACATTTGCCTTATTTTGAAAGTTTTGTAATATCTCAGAATTTTTTCCTTTTCATTTTTTAAGAATCGAGACAATTTCAAGACTTGAAAAAAACCTCGAGACAAGGTGTCCCAACATCTGGTCACCCCATCTCGAGAATTTAATACCTCGGGACAGGGTGTCCCGACGTCGGGTCACCCCCGTCCCGAGGAATTATTTCCTTGGGACGGGGTGACTCGACGTCAGGACACCCTGTCTCGAGGTATAATTAATTTTGTAGCACTAGAGATAGATGATCACATGCAATGGCAAAGCTAGAAATTTATTTGTGGAGGGCCAATATGGTAAAATAATAAATTCAGGGAGGCCAATGTATAAAGTTTTAAAAAATTAAAGTTAAATAAACATCTTTTATCTCTTGGTCTTTGATCACATGATAGGAATTATGTTTGTGGGTTTGCACCTAAGAATTTTTAATATTTATAATACACTTTTCTACTTTGTTTGTTTTAATTAGCAACTCTATTATTTTGTTTTGGAAATTTATTTTATTTTTATTTTTTTAATTTAAAAGGCTGGAGACTTTAGATTCATAACCAAACCATAGTTATGCTAAAAAGATACATCAAATAGGTGATACAAGCCTCGTAATTGACAACTGACACTAGAACCATCCGAACAAACCAGTATTATACAAACTCGTTAGAATGAAAAAACATAATTCAACCAACCCGGCAAAGTCAATCACATAATTGTATGCATTAGTCCCTATCATTTTCATTCAAAGAATTCAAACACCTCTAATCAAAGTCATTTTGAATGCATCGTTTTGGAAATTTATTTTTAGCATCTAATCAAAGTCATTAAACAAAGAAAGGGTGTCATAGGCCAAATTTATTAAAAAAGCAAGGCAAAGCCAGCAGCAACAACAAGACACAGCACCGAACAAAGGGAAGAAAACACCCAAGAGGCAGCCCAGCAAAAATAGACCCCAACAGCAGAACACCCAAGCAAAAGAAGAAAAAACAAAAAAAAAAAAGAAAAAAGGGGAGAACAAGCCAAAAACCAAGCCAAAATGAGAAAGGACCTGCAGGCTGACCACTCCCACACAAACAGAGCAAAGATTGCACAAACCCAAACCAGCGCACAGCAGCAAAACAGAGGAAAGCTGCAACAGAAAGCAAAAATCATAATCAATTTCAACTCAAAATCAAAGCAAAAATCGACTCAAAATCATAATCAATTCCAAGACAAAATCGACCCAAGACAAAAACAAAGAGACCAATAGACTTCAAAAATTGAAAACCCATTAATCAATTTCAACTCAAAATCATAACAAAAATCATAAACCTAAATGATAGGGTTGAAAAACTAAATACCTCCAACCAAATACAATATGCCACCCAAATCGACAGTGTCGACGAAGAAGAAGACGGATGGCGACGACAAAGCTTCACCGTGGCGACGAACTCGCTGCTACTATGCGTGAAGGACTTGTAAGATCCTTTATTTGTGTTGGCTTGATTCCATTGCAAAACTCTCTTCATTTGTATTAGTTGTTGCTTAGGTGTTTCTTAGAAGAAAGAAGCCTCAAAGTTGAAGAAGCAACATCTCGTGCAAATCTTGTCTTCAAGGGGAACATCGCATACTTGGATGCTAAGGTATCAAGATTCTTCTTCCTCTTGCAAGGCATAGGCGCACACACACACAATTCATATATGTGTGTCCCTGCATCGTAGTTCAAACATTTAGTATAACACTTTCACACACATTTAGTATGCATATGCATTTATCTCATTGTTGACAATCTTGTAGAATTGCATGTTTTCTCACTATCGCTTAGATATGGCATGCTTGTGTTGCATAGTATTTATTTGTTTGTTTTTCTTGTGTTTTGGACTTGAACATGATCTTATTTGATTCCTTATTGAGTTCCGGTCATTTCGGTTACTCATTCGTTAAGTTTCGAGTCCATATGATGTAGTTATGCTACTTTGCATTCTCATTCGTTGAGTTGTGTTCGTCGTCGTTTTTCGAGATGAATTCTCAACCATTTGTCAAATTTTCATAGTCTTCGTTATGTGTGAGGGAGTCACAATTCGTAATCTAAAAACAGATTCGAAATTGGAGTTCGGATGCCTGAATACGGCTGAAGAACGTGAGAGGTGCGCCGGAGAAGCACCATGGCCAAAGGCCATGGCATGGCCACCACGTGTGGAGGCCATGTGCCACACGGCCCAGCATGCCCTCTGGGCCCGTGTGGTACACGCGCCCCACACGGGGACAAGGCTGAAATGCCTCTTTTTTTTGGACAAAATTGCCCTCCTTCTCCTTCCTTTAAATGCCTTATCTTCCCTCCATTTCCATTAACTTGAACAATATCAAATTGGAAATTTCTGCAAAATTGTTCTTGATTTTTATTTTCTTATTTTGATCATAACTCTCTCATACGAACTTGAAATTGAGTGATCCAAAAACCAAAATTGTTGGTCTTAAAGAGAGCTACAAACCCCAAGCATTTTCAGAGCCATTTGACTTCATCATTTTTCCCAGCACACTGATTTCAGTCCGAAGTTCTTTGGTTGTATGTGAAACTTCTTCTCTCTCAATTTCTCTTGATCATCTCTTTGATTCTTTCTAATTGATTGTTGAAATATGTTGAGAAGTATGTTAGATCATATGCTAGGGTTGTATGATTGATTAATTAATTGAGTTTAGCTTTGTGATCTCTCTTGAAGATATTTTTGCTAGACTTGATTTTGCTTGAAATTGCTTCTAGAAATTGATTGTATGATGTGCTTCATGTTATCTTCTAGATTCAATTTCATGATCTAAGAACTAGGTTTTCAGTGTGATATATTGAATATTCATACCTTGTTCTTATTGATAGACATGCTTTGATTTCTAGATATTTATGTGATTGATTGTTGAAAGCATATCCTAGAATGTATGTAAGCATGTTCATAGAGCTTGATTGATTATCTAGCTTTATTTGTTTGTAAGTGATTCATCTTCTTCTTACTTTCATTATTGATCATCTCTTTAATTTTCTTAATTGATTGATGAAAAGTAATATGAATGATGTTAACTCACATGCTTAGGTTTCTAGATATATTTTGTGATTGAGTCGTGATAGCTTTATTCTAGATTCTCTAGTTGCATGTTCATAGAGTGTGTTTGATCTACTTGCTCTATTTGTTTGTGATTGCATCATATTGCTTGTGTGCACTTCACTTAGATCATTACCTTGTGAAAGGTTGAAGTCTCTTGTTAGGGTGAGTGAAGCCTTAATTTGAGCAAGAAGACTTGGGTAGGAAAGGATTCCGGATAGCCAAGCAAGAAGCCTTAGTTAGGATCAAGAGGATCCGGATAACTAAGCAAAAGTCTTAGCAAGGAGTTGCGTACTCCGGATGGTTGAGCTTGGGTAGCTTGACTAGGATCCTAGTGATCTAGATTGCTAAGCGAGAAAATCTTCCTAGAGGCTTGAGAGCCTTGGATAGGGAGTTGCTCTCTAGAGGTGTAGGACACATCTTGGATAGATAGTAGGCTTTGTGAATCACTAGCCCGAGGGTTGATTAGGATTTGATAGCTTGAAGTGGATATCATAGTGTTGATAGCTTTGAGTGTGTAAGTCCTTTTCATATAGTGGATTTGCTTTGCCGGTGGTTGTGGATTCAACCCGTGGATGTTTCATCTTTGAGGTTTTACCACATAAAAACATTGTGTCTCATTTTCGCTTTATATTTCTTTATCTTCCATATGATCACTTGTATTGATTCTTTTGTATATTGATGCTTACATGAATTGATTCATATTATACAATTGTTATATCATTTCAAGTATTCATTTCATTCTTATATTCCGCATTTTTGAATATTAGAAGAATTTGGGACTATACCTATTCACCCCCCCCCCCCCCCTCTAGGTATAAAACACTATTGCTTTAAGGGAATTTCAGGACTATTACTGCTATTGCGATGGACACGAACATGAACCCTACTCACTGTTGCTGCTTCGCCGTGGCGACGAACACGATGCTACTGCTATGAAGTTTTATGGTGTCGAAGTCGCCGAAGTTGGGTTGCTTTCATTTGTGATGGGGAAGCTTTGTGGTGGGTTCAATTTCGGGATGAGGGTGGTATCAGGAAAGGGAGGCAGGAGGGTTTGGGATGGAGGCAGGAAGGTTGTATCAGGAAAGGGAGGCACGAAGATCTTAATCTCTCCACCCCATCATCATCCTCATCTCTCCACCGCCAGTATCAATCTCATCTCTTCTCTCCACCATTGTCACCATCCTTTGATCCTATGCATTTTTCTTCTCTAAGATTGAAATCCTAGAATCCATTCATCACTCAAACAAAATCACAGGTCCAGAAATCACCCAAACAAAAAATCAATTTTCATTCATCATCAACAATAAAAAAATCCATTCGACAACTAAAATTAAAAAAATTTAAAAAAAAAAAAAAAAAAAAAAAAAAACTAGTGGAGATCTAGATTGATCAATTGAGATCCAATCCAAAATCTCCATCGAGATCCATTGAAAATCTCCTCCACCCAAAACCGAAATCCAAAACCAAATCAAAATACAAATTGAAACCAAATCCTGAAATCCCCATAAAACCCAGAAAAATCGAACCCAAAACGAAGATTATTTAAGTAAAAGAAAAAAAACGAAGAAAAGAAGAGGCGCAGAAAAAAAAAAAAAAAAAAAAAAAAAGGAGAAAGATGAAAGCGTAGAAGAAAGAAGGATATGAGGTGCAGAAGAAAGATGATCATGAAGCCTAGAAAAAGAAAATGGGCGCAAAGAAGAAGACGAAGAAAATGGGTGCAGCCGTGCAGAACAAAGAAGAAGATTTTTTTTCTTTTTAATTTTTTTAATCTTAAATATTTAATATCAAAATTTCTTCTTTTTTTTTTTTTCTTTTTTGATTCATTTCTTAATCTCCACCATCAATCTTTACGATGGATGGTTGGAGATCCATTTAGGAAAAAAAAGTTTAATTTTTTAAGAAAAACTTTCCAAATTAGCATATTTAAAAATAAAAATAAAAAAATTGAATCTTTATAATTTTTTTTATAAAAACATTATTTTTTCAATTAATCTTTTTTTTAAAATAGTTTTTTTCAATTAATCTCTATTTTTTTTTCTTTTACCTGGGTTATAATAGTAAATAGGGTGTCTTATGTCATGTCATGGGTATTTTGGACTTTTACCCTTCCTGATATGGTCAACGGCTAAATGTAACGGACGTTGACTGACGGCGGGGGAGGTGAGTGTTAGTTAATGATAAAGTCGTTTTCATCTGTAATTTAGCAAACCTCAAGGGTGGTGGGTGTAATTCGTTCTATAATAATATAATATATAATAATATATTATTTTTGGAAAGGAGGGTATTTTTGGAATGGAGTTGGGGCATATGAGCGTATTTATGGAATATAAATTTTAGTTTGGAATGGAAGGGCATTCCATTGGTTTTTGGATGGAATGCCCATTCAACCAAACGAATGGAATGATTTTCTTTCCATTCCATTCCATCCATAGGAGACTCGTGACATCAATTGTAATAAGCATGATTTAGAATACAACTCTCACTACAGGGGAGATATTCCTCAACATGCATCTTGCAATTTAATGAACAAATGTAAGACTCAGATTACTAATTTATATGGATAATTGAATTATTAACGTGTCTTTTAGTATGTAACAAAAGGGTGCAAAATAAATAAATAAAATTTTAAAATTATTTTTTTGAATTTTTTAAAAGTAAATGATTTAAAGGTAAATTTATTAAATTTAAAATTTTACTTATCCAATATCGGTTTGCCCAAAAACTGATATATTACTATAAAATAAATCCATATCGGGATTTTGTTTGGTGTTGAAAATAGGAAGTAAAAGTTTTTAAAAAAACTATTAAAGATAAATAAAAATTTTGAAAAATTCTTGACAGTTAAAAACTGTCAGGAACTTGCAATTCTTGATAGTTTTCTTAACAATTTTTTAAAACTGTCAAGATAAAACTGTCAACAAAGACAATTTTTCTTGTAGTGAGGACATCAATTATAACACTCCCTCTTAGATTTCCCACCACTTGTATTTTAATTTACTAGGTAAAACCTAGTGGGACAAAAACCTCGGTAAAAATATATATAATGATCTTCTAGATCTTGTGTTTTTGACGTTCTCAAAAATATCTCGTTAAAAACCTTGTTAGGAAAACTCAATGGGACAAAACATGATCGAATGGAAAAAAAGTATAATGCACATATGTCCAGGATTAATGTTTTCTTCAAACTTTGTTCACATTTATACTTTGCTAGGAAAAACTTAGTGAGATAAAAACCTCAGCAAAAATATCCATTGATCCGTCGGATCAAAGTAATATTTATAATGATTTTCTGTATCAAGATAACATATATATGATGATTAGCAAGATTAAAGTAATATTTACAATGATCTTTTTATCAAGAAAACATATATACGATGATCTACTAGATCAATGTAATATTTATTATGATCTTTACGGATCAAATGATTTTTTGGTGTGCTTAGAGAATTGCCTAATTAAAAACCTGATTAGGAAAACCAAATGGGACAAAACCTAATCAAAGAAAAAATAGTACAATGCACATATGCCCCAATACAATTAATATACTTCATTTGATATGCTCCTACTGATGGAACGCTCCCCCTGATAAAAATTCTTTGAAGCAATCTTCTCAAACTAGCGCATACATCATAAATGATTGGGGGGGGGTGTGGAGGAGTATCTTTTCACCATTTTCTATTGGTTGGAATGGATCTTTCTTAGGATCAAGAGTTCTACCAACTATATGATTACTTAATAGATGAGCAATATCCATATGAAATATTTTCAGAATCTTTTCAATATATTCTGATTGGTGGACAAGTATTCCATTTGATCTATCCTCGATCTTCACGTCGAGACAATATTTTCTTTTTCATGTCTATCATTTCAAATTCATTTATCAAATATTCAGTAGTTTTCAAAAGCTCTTCGTGAGCTCCAATTAAACTCATGCCATCAACATATGATGTGAATATAGCAAATCTGGATTCTGATTTCTTTATGAAGACACATGAGTGTATAATATAATTATTATATCCTTATTTTATTAGATATTCACCGAGACGGTTATACCACATCAGTCCAGATTGTTTTTAATTCATATAATGATTTTTATAGGTTCATCAAATACAAATTACGAGATCTCGATTTATATGCTTCTAGCATTTTAAATCCTTCATGGATAATAAATATCTGCATTGAGTGAACCATATAGATAAATACTTACTATATCTAGAAGACGTATTTCAAGCCTTCTAAAGGCAGCCAAATTTTTCAAAAATTCGGAACGTAATCGTATTTATCACTAGTGAATACCAAGTTTCTATGAGAAACCTTATACTATGAGTCGTGCTTCATATCTCACGATATCGTTTTTCTCATTATGTTTCTGTATAAAGACTCATTCATATCCAACTAGTTTGACATCTCTGGGTGTCTAGAGTATTATTGGTCTAAATACTTTATGTTTAGCTTATGAAGTCAATTCTTCTTGAATTGCTTCTTTTCATTGAGGTCAATCATGCCTTTTGTCTACAATTATTGATATTATGAATATCATAATTATCATTTATAATTTCAGTAGCTATTGTGTATAAAAATACATCATCAATGATTGTCTCCTTAAGATTCCACATTTCTTTCATATGAGAAATTTTCTCAATTTCTATATTCTTGTATCTCTGTTGAGATTTCTTTCATTTCAATGGATTTAACCACTTCATGGACTTGTATGATTTATAGAAATTTTCTCAATTTTTATATTCTTGTATCACTATTGAGATCTCTTCCATTTCAATGGATTTAGTCACTTCACGGACTTGTATCTCTTTAGATATATTAGACTCTTATAGAGTTTATTTAAAGAAAGTGGATTTATTCATAGCTTGAGTTTTGTTTACATTAGGATCTTGATAACAACACCTTTTAAAAAATGTTCACAAGCTTATGATATGCATCAGATGATTTATTTGTTGTCATTTGCTCTGATCGTTCTTCAAGAACAATCATCAGCTGGGGTTTATGGATGACAACTTATAAAATCTTGTTACCTTTAATATATCAGTTAACAGATTAATAATCATCTGATGATCAATTATCTTTCATATTTGAGCAATACGAATATTGAAATAAGACACATTTATATATAGAGAGAATGGAACTGGTATTTTTATTTTTTATAAGAGTAACTTTTCATTTACTCTTCTTTTCTGGAGAAACTTTCCATTTTGAAATTAATCAATATAATAATATGCAGATTGTGTGTAAAAATATAAACTATCATAAGTTTAAATGATCTAATAAAAGATTAATCAAAATCAACATTAATTGCAGACTGATATAGAAGTCTTATCTTAGATTATGCTAGAGATGCAATAAGATTATATACAATATAATCAAATATCTTAAAAAGTGAGCAAGTCCCTATATAGAAATTGGTAACTGTATCGAAATAATAAAGTTTTCGCAATTACCTAAAGACGTTTGATAAGTGATTCCCCTGATCCATTCTGATTATGAGTATATCTGAAAACTAGATGTTGAACATCAATCCCAACTGCTTTGCAATATTTATCAAATATCTTGTACGTAAATTCACTAATATTATTAGGGCGCATTAACTTGATAGGATAATTTGAAAATTATGCCCCAAAAATTGATAATTTGTGCTAGTAATATGGAGATGTTTGATAATAAACAAACATGTGACCATCTTGAAGATGCATTAATTAGAACCGTAAAATAATAAAATGGTTCATTTGGTGGATGAATATGTCCACATATATCCCCTTGAATGATGGGGATTCAAAACCAACCTTATAAAGAGATGGTCTTTTTACTAATCTCCATTGTGAACATGCAGTGCATATATTATTATGAAATTAAAGAATCTTCTAGCTCTTTATTTGTTGCCCATAATCATTTTCAATGATCCTACGTATCATCGTTGATCTTTGATGAACAAAAAGTCATGTCTAAATGTAAACATTTTTTATTTATTTTTTTGGATCTGAGAACTTCTTAGTTCATAACTACATAAACTTTTACACTTTTATAACTCTGTAATATAGTTCAGATGAGAAAGTATGCAGCTTCTCAATAATGAGCTTCTAGCCCAAATCATGTACAGATATTCAACCCTCTTATTATTCATAGTCTCAATATGACATTAATAATGTTATATGCCTTTGATCTAAGCAGATTTATTTATGTTCAGCTTGAATGATATAAAGTATCATTGATACACAATTTAATATTGTTTGATAAACAATATCGTGGCTCTTCCAAAGCCTTTTATCACATTTATTGGACCTGATACAATATTAACATTTGCTCTTAAGCCAAGTTAAATTCATAAAATATTTGACTCTGCACAATTATATAAGTCGTTGCACTATCGGCAAAACATACATTTTTCCTTCTGGGAATTTTATGGACATTATTTGTAATGTCATTTTATATCTTATCTGAAATGATAATAATCTCTCTCCCTTTTTTTAATAGGTTTATTTTGTAAATCTTTTTCTCTTGTCATTTACAAACATCCACTCCTGGGGTATGTTTTGATATCTCATGAATATAAATATATCCAAATTTACTCTCTTGATATTGCTCCTTCAGTAATAAGTATAAAATGGATATAATATCCTTTATAATCTCATTATACTTGATATTAGGATCTTAAATCCTTTTATGATGCTCATAACATCCTGTTGGGATATTTAAATTTCTTCCTAAAATGAATGACATGTAAACATATCACTTCATGAATATGAGATAAAATAAAATCATAAATCATATTGATTTTTCGAACTTCTGGTTCAACCATGAACTGTCGATTCAACCATGAACTGCAAGTTCATATGTAAAATTCAAAAAGCTTTAGATTCTGAATGGAAATTACAATTTGACTTTCTAGATGAAAGAATCATAATTTATCAGATTTAGAATTGTTGGTTCTAATAAAAATTTGATATTTTAAATTTTAATATCACCATTTAAACTGAATTTAGATCTTCAAGTCTGATTAGAACTTCAGGTTCAAAATGTAATACTTTATATTCAAATTCATAACTTCCAGTTATATATTGAATTCAAATTTGAAACTTTAGGTTCCAAATAATAAAGTATGGTATTCATGGATATAAGTATATAACAATGAATCCAGAAATCCATGTTCTTAATGACATTTCAAAATTCAAAACTGTAGGTTTTAATCGGTTTGCAAAACCGCGCCAGCTTGAATATCGTAATAATAAATCCAGAAACTCATGTTTTGGTCTAGAAACTCAGGATGATTTTTGGAAGTTCATCAATGAGTTCTATCATAAGGGTTCTATTGTTAAAGATTTGAACAACACGTTTATAGCTCTTATCCCAAAATGTGCAAATCTAGAATCTATGAAAGATTTCAGACCAATAAGCTTGGTGGGCTCTGTGTACAAGGTGTTATCTAAGGTCCTGGCTAATAGGTTGAAACTAGTTATGGAGTCAGTCATTGGTGAAACCCAGATGGCGTTTGTAAAAAATCACCAAATTATCGATAGTTTTGTCATTGCGGAGGAGGTGATTCACCTATGGAGGAACAATTCTGAGGGGGGGGGGGGGGGGGGTCTTATTATCAGGCTTGACTTCGAAAAAGCTTATGATAGCGTTGATCATGAGTTTCTAGATTCAATGATGAAAAAGATGGGGTTTGGTGATAGGTGGAGAATGTGGATGAAGAGCTGTATTACTACTCCTATGCTATCAGTCCTGGTGAATGGCAGTCCATCATCTCAGTTTGGGTTAGAAAGGGGCCTAAGGCAGGGTGACCCCCTGTCTCGTTCTTATTTAATATAGTCAGTAAAGGCCTAAGCAGCTTACTTAGGAAAGCGATGGATTTGGGAACGTTGAGAGGAGTGGTTTTGGGGAAAAATGCGGTTCATTTGACTTATCTACAATTCGCAGATGACACAATTCTATTCCTCAAACCTTGCTTGGATTACATCCGAAATACGAGGAGGATTCTAAGATGTTTCGAAATGGTTTCAGGTCTCCAAATTAATTTTCACAAGTCTTGTGTGGTTAAAGTGGGGAAAAAGGGATCAACTTCTACTGATTGGGCTGCGACTTTTAGGTGTAAACGTGCAAGTCTTCCAATTACGTATCTTGGGTTTCCTCTGGGAGCAAGACCTCGCCTCAAAACCTTTTGGGGTAATCTTGTGCGCCGTGTAGAGAGTAGATTAGCACCGTGGAAGAAAAGGTACCTGAATAAAGGGGGGCGATTAGTCCTTATAAAAGCTGTCCTCTCAAGCATCCCAAATTACTTTTTGTCAGTTTTTAACCTGCCTATTAGAATTGCGAATAGCATGGAAAAAATTTAATGTTCCTTTTTCTGGGGAGATGAGGTCTATAAGAAGAAAATCCACGCGATAGATTGGATTTCGTTGTGTAAAAGTAAGAAAAATAAGGGGTTGGGAATTGGGAGAATGAAGGATAAAAACAATAGTTTGCTTGCAAAATAGGTGTGAAGATTTGGTAATGAGGAAAATAGTCTGTGAATGAGGGTAATTTGTGCGAAGTATGGTGTTCGGAAGGAAGCGTTGGTGTGGAAGTGGAGCTATGCAGGTTCGACTGTGGCATCTCATTTTCAAGTTGTCAACAGCTTATTTAACTCTGGTTCTGCAACTGAACAGCTCATTAAGGAAGGTTTGAAAATAGTATTGGGTGATGGAAAGAGAGTTGATTTTTGGAGAGAGTTTGGTAGTGAGGAATTGACTTTAAAGAATGCCTTTCCTAGAATTTTTGCTCTTGCTTCTAATAGGTCTGGCCCGGTTGAGGAGTTTGGGTCTTAGTGTGATCGGGCTTAGGTTTGGAAGGTGCCGATGAGGAGACAATTGTTCGATTGGGAAAAAGATCAATAGAATGCCTTTGCTTGTAGACTTGATCAGTTCAAACCTTGAAGTCTAATAAAGGATGCACTTGTATGGTTTTTATGTCCTAAAGGTATTTTTTCTGTTAGATCGTTTCATAGGAACCTTGAGGATTTAGGTTTGGAAGCTGGTAATATTGATGCCTCTCTTGTTTGGCAAGGGATTTGCTCTCTCAAGGTTAAGATTTTTACATGGTAATTGCTAAAGGGAAGAATCATGGTTAGACAGGTGATGAATAAATTCGGTTTCTACCCAAACTCATCTCTGGATTGCCGATTATGCAAGAGTGTGGAAGAGTCTGCTGACCATCTGTTTCTTCACTGTAATTAGGCGACCGAAATTTGGAGGCAGAGCATGGCGTGGTGGGGAGTAAACTAGTGTGCTAATAAATCCCTCTTGAAGTGGGCTTTAGGTTTGTTTGGTTTGGTTTATGTCCGAAAGCTAGACAAGGAAGAGCTTGGAACACCCTTTTCTATGCTACCATGTGGACCATTTGGGAGGCTAGGAACCAAATGGTCTTTAGGAATTCTGATCAAGGGGTCTCTAAAGCTGTTGATATGATCAAGATCAGAGTTACTTGGTGGTTCAAGCATCACGATGAAGGTTGCTCGGATTCGATCACTGTCATGCTACAGAATGTTGCTGAAAGGTGCTGTGTTTCCAAGCCTTTAAAGGCTGTTAGAAAGGGCGACTGGACTCCTCCTACTTATGGTTCTTTGAAGTTTAATGTGGATGGGTCAGTTAAGGGCAATCTGGGGTCTGCGGGTATTGGTGGTGTCTTGTGTGATCACTGTGGCAAGGTTTTAGGTTCTTTCTCCAGGAACATTGGCTTAGCGGACGCTAATACGGCTGAAATAATTGCAATCCATCAGGCTTGTGTGATGTGTGCAAGTTCGTCGGTTATGATTGGAAAAGAAATCACCATTATAAGCGACTCAAAGACGGTGGTTTCATGGGTCAACGGTTCTGGTTTTGGGAGTCTGAAGCATGTTGATTACATTTATGATATTCGATCTATTTTGAATCTCTTGGGTAGAACGACAGTCATCTTTAATCTAAGGTCTACAAATTGCTTTGTGGATTCTTTGGCTAAGAAAGGTTCAAATTCGGAGGGGGATATGGTGTTGTGGGAGGTTGATTAATTATGGCTGTTCATGCCTCTCTACTGGGCTTTGTTCTGCTTTCACGCCTCTTTTTTCTGTATCGTCTTTTTCTCTTGTGTTTGGCTTGCTGTTTCTTTGTGCCTGAGGGTTTTTGTGCTCTTGTTTTGGAGGCATGCAGCTTTTGTGTTTGTTTTTTTGGCTGTTGGTAGGCGCTTTGCTTGGGGCTTTGCCCACTGTTTTTCTTCCACTGGTCTGGTGGGGGTTGGTTTTCTTGCCTTTTGGCTCCTTCAATAAGATTTTGCGGTTTAAAAAAAAAAATGTTTTGGTTAGTTGGTTTAACCGGTCTCATATATTACGTATAAATAAATAAATACGAATATTTCAAGAGTATAATAAATAAATCCAAAACTATATACAGGTTCTGTCGACACGGCCGTAGCCATTCTCTATCAACACAGTCATAACCGGTCTTATATATTGCGTATAAATAAATACAAATATTTAAAGAGCATAATAATTAAATCTAGAAATATAATAGGTATTGTCAACACAACCGTAGCCGGTCTCTATTGACACAGTCGCATCCAGTCTTATATATTGCGAATAATTAAATGCAAATATTTAAAAAGCATAATAAATAAATTCATAACTATAATAGGTTCTGTCGACATAGCCGTAGCCAGTATCTGTCGACACAGCCGTAACCAGTATCTGTCGACACAGCCGTAACCAGTCTTATATATTGCAAATAATTAAATGCAAATATTTAAAAAGCATAATAAATAAATCTAAAACTATAATAGGTTCTATCAACATAGTTGTAGCCAGTCTCTATCAACACAGCCTCAACCAGTCTTATATATTGCGAATAATTAAATGTGAATATTTAAAAAGCATAATAATTAAATATATAACTATAGGTTCTATCGACACATCTGTAATTAGTCTCTGTCAACACAGCCGCAGCCAGTCTCATATATTGCATATAAATATATAAATACGAATATTGAAAAAGTATAATAAATAAATCCAGAATTATATATAGGTTTCGTTGACGACATAAAACATCTTGTATACGGAACTATATTTAGGTTTTATCAGGGGCATAAACTCTCATGATATATTATATATACATAAATGCGAATATTTAATGAGCATAAATAAATAAATCTAGGGGAATAAGCTCTCCTGATCACGCAACCTTATACAATGATATGAGCTTTCTATTTATGGTGATTTTAGAGTAGATAACTGATTTAGTAGGGTAAGTAAACAAAGGGATAGGTATGATTGTATGAAACTGATTAGGTGGACAAGACAACAATTATAACAAATAAATGTACTATATATTACTTAATTTAGTTTCCAAAATCGTACGTGGCATACTATAAATGGGTTCTTGCTTTCGTACGTACTACCCTATCAAAAACACAATTATTTGGTCTCATATAAAATAGAAAAATCCACTTCAGTTTCTTAACTTTATCTTTTCATTGTACACCGACAGTCCAAACTCCAAAGCGATCTCGGAAAAGAGTTTTGGCCAGTTGACTCTTCGTGATTTTTTTTCTTTTTCATTCATTTAAAATGTCGATATAACCCATTTATTTATTTTTATTCCGATCCTTAAATTCAGTAGATTTATACTTATCAACATTGTGTTTGTATAAATGTCTCACTTAGATTTTCAAGGCTTTTCTCTACTCTGGCTTTTCTTCGATTTATTTTTTCAATTAGTGAATGTTAGTACTGATTGGTTTTGTTTCTGATTTGTTAATTTTTTTTCAAGGCTTTAACTTTTAAAGTTAGTTTATTTTTATTAGGGTGTGATCGGATCCATTGGATTTGCTATGATTCAAGATCTGATCCAATCCAATTACAAAATACTAAATCAATATGATCCAATATTGGGTCGGATTCATATGATAGCAAATCTTAATTTATTCGTATTTCAAATGAAATTAACAAACTAATAGTTAACATAAAGTCAATACATAATTCAAAAGTCTAACAAATTATAATTATTTTTTTTTTGAAATAAAATTTTAAATTTGCTTGTAAACATTAATAAAATCATTCAAAAATTAAAAATAAAAATATAATCGTTTATCATAACAAAATACAATAGCAACCAAAATGTGCTCGATATCCATGTATAGGATAAAATATGGAAATCCAAATTTCTGTCCGATCCAATAGATTTCAAAATTTAGGATCCAATATGATCCAATCATGTCTTCAAATTGGATTAGATCGATCTAACAGATCATATTGGATTTGATTGGATCTTACACACCCCTAGAGTTGGAGTTGCATTTTGGATCGTGCTTGTAGAGTCCAATATCGTCAAGTCACAGTATATCCCTAACTAGGGGTGGGCGTTTAATGGATCGGTTCACTTTTCGAGTGAACCGATAAAAAACCGATAATATCCGGTTTTAAAAAAAGAGAACTGATCCGATAAAATTTAAAAGTGTGAACCAATCAAAAACCGATTGAACCGGTTCGGTTCGGTTCGGTTCGGTTTTTTTAGTTCTCGATTGAGTTAGTTTGTAATGTTTTTGGCATGCAACTTTAACGGTGAACAACCGTTCCATTGATGAAAACATGACTAAATATGCAGTCTTATGAGTTTTTAGGGTTGAAACTAATAAGAATTAAAGGGCATGCATTAGTAACTAATTTGAAGGCTTGTTTACAAAATCAAATGGTAGATCAATGATTCGATGATAGCTTAGGTTACATACATTAAAAAAAATGTCTTAAAAAAATATTGATAATGAAATTATAAATATTTTTTTAATACACATTTTTTATGAAATATGAATGTGCAACAATATTTATGAAAAATGTGAATGCGCAACAATATTTATGAAATATGAATTACTCTTTTTGTTTTTAACATTATTAGTTTTAGACAAAGTAGAAAAAATTTAGGGATTTTTGATTATATACACCGGTTTTCGGTTCGGTTCACCGGTTTGAACCCTAGAACCGGAAACCGAACCGAAAATACCAGTTTTTTAAAAAACAAACCGAACCGAACCGGTTATAAGTTAAAAACCGGAAAAAAACCGATTGGACCAGTTCGGTTCGGTTTAATAGTTTTTGGCCCACCCCTATCCCTAACTCATCATTTTTGGTAGCGAATTTTTTGGAATTTAGGGAAGAAAACATAGGAGAGTTGGGTAATTGGTTTGAGAGTCTCACAAACTAATACTACTTGTCCAACAAAGGTAGATCTTTCCATCAAAAATTATGAAGCTGGAATCCCGCACATGAACATTATTTTCATGTGAGATCCCAATGACCATTGGTGTAAAATGAAAAAAAAAATACGTATTTTACATCGGTGTCAATCGGGATCCTGCACCTGATCAACTATGATATTTCCATAATATGCAATTTTCCAATTACGCATACGCAAGCTTCTTTGATTATAATTTCCTAATTGACTACAGTGTCTTACACACTTACATATATAATCTCCATTTCACATGCTTAACCTCTTCATCTCATTATATCTTTATCTCTAGCTGTACTAGCCATGGCTTTGAAGCAGGAAAATGAAGCAGTTGATCACCATGTACTAATGGTGGCATTCTCTTTTCAAGGTCACATTAATCCATTGCTCAGACTCGGCAAACGCCTCGTCTCTAAAGGCCTCAATGTCACTCTCGCCACCACTGAAGTTGCCAAACACAGCATGCTCAAATCCTTCACCACCGGCGATGGTGATGGCAGCAGCAGCGCCACAACCAGTTCTGTTTCTGATATCCAGCTTCTTTTTTACTCTGATGGGTTTGACATGAATTATGACCGCAAAACCAATTTGGATGAATACTTGGAAAATCTTGGCAAAGTTGGACCTATCAATTTCTCAAAGCTCATTCAAGAGCATTACCATGATAATCAGAAGAAACTCTCTTGCATTATAAGCAATACATTTGTTCCATGGGTTGCTGATGTTGCTGCTGAGCATGGAATCCCGTGTGCGATGCTCTGGATTCAACCTTGTTCACTTTATGCTATTTACTATCGCTTTTACAATAATTTGAATCAATTTCCTACCTTAGAAAACCCTGATTTAAGTGTTGAATTACCAGGCTTACCAGTTTTAAATTCATTTGTTCTCCCTTCCAACACATTTGAAAGCTTCACGAAATTGTTCACCGAGTTGTTCACAAGCATGAAGAAATACAATTGGGTATTTGCCAATTCGTTCTTGGAGTTTGAAAAACAAGCCATTGATTCCATGTCTGAGCTTTGTCCGATTCTACCCGTTGGCCCTCTAGTTCCTCCTTCACTGCTTGGCCAAGACGAAAACCATGATATTGGAATTCAGCTCTGGAAACCTGAAGATACTTGCTTAGAATGGCTGAACAATCAAGCAGATTCTTCGGTTATTTACGTGTCATTTGGCAGCTTAATAGACTTATCAGCAAAGGAAATGGAAGCTATAGCAACAGCTCTTAAGAACAGTAAACATCCATTTTTATAGGTTGTCAAGAAACCAGATTTCCCTACATCTGATAAATCAGGAGAAATTCCACAAGGGTTTCTGGAAGAAACCGAAAAACAAGGCCTTTTAGTGTCATGGTCTCCTCAGACCAAAGTTCTAGATCATCCAGCCATTGCCTGTTTTCTAACTCATTGTGGGTGGAATTCTAAGCTGGAAACAATCTCTGCTGGTGTGCGGTGTTCCGGTGATTGCGTACCCACAATGGACCGATCAACCTACGAATACCAAGCGGTCCAAGCTTGTTTCTGATGTTGTTAAGATTGGGGCAAGGCTTAGGCCAAATAGTGATGGTTTTGTGGAGTAAAGAAGTGGAAAAATGTATTGGAGAGATCATTAATGGTGCAAAATCTGAAGAGTACAAGAAAAATGCAAGGGAACTGAAGTTGGCTGCAAGGGAGGCAGTGACTTTTGGCAGCTCATCAGACCGGAATATTCAGCTGTTTGTCGATGAGGTCACCGGAGTTTAATTCTTCTGAAACTGGGTGATATGGTTATTACATGAAAAAATTATGTAAAAATGCAGCCAAAAGGTGATAATAATTCAATAATGATAGGTTGAATATGGTTTGAAGAAAACCATTGTATTTTTTTTTTTTTTAAATAAATAAAACCCAAAGATATAAATACATAAAATTACAAGGACTATATAATGAAATTTACACACTTTCTCTTTTTTTTGACAGCTCCATAGAGCAACAACAGGGAAACAACAACCCCAGGAACAGGGAAGAAACAAAGAAAAGGAAACAAACAGCCGTAGGAAATCAACTTCTTCCCCATAAAAGATCAGTTTTCCACGAGAGAGCTTGACTAGCAATCGCAAAGGCAGCCTTGTTACCCTTTCTTACCAGCGGAAATAGAGGACAAACCCAGATCATTCATGATATCGTGGATATCACTCACAATATTGCCACACCCTGAATTATAATGGTTCTTAAGATTGATCAAGTTTACCACAGAGGAAGCATCAGACTCAACACAAAAGGGGGTCAGACCACAAAACTTCCCAAACTAAATCCCTTTCAGAATAGCGACCGCATTAGCAGACAAAAAATCCAAACCCGAGTCTAGAAAAAGGCTGCACGACGACTGAACAATGCCCCCTTGATTCCTGATAAGAATACCCAAACCAGTTATTCTGTTGACAAGATCATTGACTGCTCTGCAATTGATCTTGAAAGAACCCAAGATAGGAGGGGACCAAGAGAAACCCCTGGGAACCGAAGAACCAAAAGGAGAGGAGAACTTATTTCTGCTGTTAAAATCAAATAAGTAGGACTTGCACCAGTCAATGGAACAATGATAATCAGGCCTTTTGGAATCAAAAAGCAAGGAGTTCCTTGTGAACCAAGTTCTCCAGATAATAGTGCAGAGCAAGCAGAAGTCCTCATTGTATAACTTCCTAAAGCAATGATAAATAAAATCCATGAAGGAAGCAAAGATACCTGAAGAACCAGGATGAAGCTCCTCCCAGTCCATACGGTTGCGCTTCAACTTCCTGCGGGTCCAAAGGGCATGAAGCGTGGATTCTTCCTCCAAATTACAACACAAACAGATCCCATCCAAGTCAATACCCCTTCTGGCTAAGCTAACTCTAGTTGGGAGCCAATTATGCCAAGCCTTTCAAATGAATATCCTGATTTTCAAAGGAATGCGGGATTTCCAAAAAGAATTCCACCAACTAGAAGAAGCATTGGTCTAAGAAAAGGAAGGGGGAACACGCCAATTTTTGGCCAACCCTGTAACCACTACTAACCGAATAATTACCAGAAATATCGTAGTGCAAAACCAAAGTGCCGATATAACTCTTAGAACTCACTGGAATACTCTAAATGGCCTCAGCATCCTCTTTAACAAAAAACCTCTTGATACAATGGGAATCCCAGCCTCCTGAGGGGGAGAGGAGGCTATCCACGGTGGCATTGATGCCCAAAACTGGTTGAGATATGGTTTTAAAGACCGAAGGCCTAGGCAGCCATTTGTCTTTATAGATTAAAACAGAAGTACCATTACATATTCTCCATCTCAAGCCAAAATCAAGAATGTGCCTACCCCAAATGATACTCTTCTAAACAAAAGAACTAGAGGTTGGATTAGAAGCTTCCATGAAAGAAAAGTCACGGAAATAACAGCCCTTCAGAACTCTTGCGGCAAGCGAATCCGGATGCTGTAAAATCCTCCAACCTTGCTTGGCTAAAAGAGCTCTGTTGAAGATGTCCAGATTTTGAAAACCAAGCCTCCCTTCATCCTTCTCACTACAAAGCTTGCTCCATTTGCACCAATGAATCCTACGTTTATCAGAGGTGCTTCCCCATCAAAACCTGGCACAAAGTCTCTGAATTTCTTTAATAAGACCCCTATGAAGCTTAAAAATGCACATTGCATAAGCATAGAGAGATTGAATGGCAGATTTTATGAGAATATCTTTTCCACCAATAGACAAACATTTTTCACCCCAACCTTTCAGCCTATTCCAGACTTTGTTAATGATATCCGTAAAAACAATTCTCTTACTTCTACATGTGAAACAATGCAGACCCAGATACTTTTTTGTGACACTCCACTAGATTAACCCCCACTAAATCCAACAGTCTTTTACCCTCAGTAGTCGAAATAGAAGGGCTGACGCACAGAGCAGACTTGTTGAAGTTTATCGCCTGACCCGACGTCTTCCCATAATTTCCTAGAACCTTCCGAATGGTCAAGCAGTTCTTGTCATTAGCTTTCAAGAAAACTAGACTATCATCTGCAAAAAAAAAACAAAAAAAAAAAAAAAAAAAAAGATGAGTGATAGTAGACCCTTTCAAGCTGCACTTAAAACCTTCAATGTTACCCTTACTCTGAGCCTTTTTGAGCAAACATGAGAGGCCCTTAGCACAAATTATGAAAAGATAAGGGAACATCAGATCCCTCTGTCTGAGGCCTCTGGAAGGGATGACATTACCATGAACCTCTCCGTTGAGTGAGAAAAAGTACTTGACTGAAGATATGCATCTTTTGATTAGATTGACCCAATTGACCAGGAAGCCCAGATTAAGCATCATGCTACACACGAAATTCCACTCAACCCTTTCGAAAGCTTTCGACATATCCAGCTTCAATGCCATAGAACCACTTTTATGTTTCCTTCTTTTAATCCTATGGAGGCACTCAAATCCAACAATGGTGTTGTCGGAGATGAGACGCTTAGGAATGAAAGCACACTACTCTTCAGAAATCACCCCACTGAGAACATTTCTGAACCGATTACTAATAACCTTGGCAATGATTTTGTAGATTACATTGCACAGACTAATTGGTCTGTAATTAGACATCGAATCAGGGGACTGAGTTTTAGGGATTAAAGTGATGATAGTATTATTGATGTCGCCCACTGGACCTTCGTTCAGAATTTTCAAACAGCACTGAGTAATGCTGGGCCCTATTGTTCCTCAAAATTTTTGATAGAATCCAACCGAGAGATCGTCGTTCCCGGGAGCTTTCAAAGGATTCATACCAAACACAGCAGTACGCACATCTAGCACAGAGAATTTTTCTTCCAAATAACCCACCATTTGCTCGGAAAGTCTAGCATGCACATTCTTGTATTCTAATGATACAATAAATGCTGCCAATTGTAATATGATTTTTCAGTGTTCCGTAATATAAAAGTGAGTAGTTACAAGAGAAATCTATCTTGGGCAAATTGCACTGAACCCCTTAAGATTTGGACAAGTTAAAGTTTTGTTATTATACACTAACACCCCCAAAACTTAAATTTGACTTTAAAATACCTAAATTGCCCCTAGTTATATTATTTTATACTTTATTTATTTTTTTACCTTTTAACCAAAACTTTATAAACTTTAATAAAATAAAAAAAAATTAAATAAAAGATATGATTCATTAAATAAATAAATAGTTTAAAAAATTAAATAAATAAATAGTTTTAAAATAAATCAATAAATAAATAGTTTAAAAAATTAAATAAATAAATAGTTTTAAAAAATCATATAAATAAATAAACAAAAAAATTGAAAACATTAATTCTTTTTTTAAAGATATCCATTAATAGGAACAAGAAAAACTTTAAATATCCAAACTTTTACGGTAAGGATGATGGTGAGAGAATGTTCAAGGTTTCCAACACTGAAGAAAGTGGTTGAAGAAGGCAAGAAGACTCCCAGTGTTGGGAACCTTGAAGCTTCTCTCACCATCATTCTTACCGTAAAAATTTGGATATTTAGTGCTTTTTTTGTCCAAATTAATGGATATCCTGAAAAAATTAAATTAATGTTTTTAATTTTTTTCATTCATTTATTTATTTATTTTAAACCCTTTATTTATTTAATTTTTGAAAACTATTTATTTTTTGATTTTTGAAAACTATTTATTTATTTATTTATTTTAAAAGTATTTATTTATTTTAAACTATTTTTTAAAAATATTTTTTTTGTAAACCATTAATTTATTTAATGAATAATATCTTTTATTTAATTTTTTTAATTTATTAAAGTTTATAAAGTTTTTGGTTAAAAGGTAAAAAATAAAAATAAAGTATAAAATAATATAACTATGGCATTTTAGGTATTTCAAAGTCAAATTTAAGTCTCGGGGGTGTTAGTGTATAACAACAAAATATTTCCAACTAAATGTAACTTGCCCAAACCTCAAGGGGTTCAGTGCAATTTGCCCATCTATCTTTTATGTTGTTTATACAGAAACTGAACCACACAAGGTTAGCATTATGGTTCACATATGTGGAACTAATTATTCTATTTGTTTTTTTTTTTTTTTTTTTTTTTTTGAAAGGAATTATTCTATTTGTTCAAACTAATTTTAACTTGGTTTATTTTATTTAGAAATGTAAGAATTTATTTATTTAATATAATTTAACTTTATCAAAAAAAGGGAGATTTGCAAAAACCCCTATGAGCTTTGACATTTTTTTAATATATAATCCTCTAGTATTGTATGCCAAAACCACATTATAATTTCAAATTTTAGTTAAAAAATCCCTAGTCGTGTACTAAAAACCGTTTAATGGAGAGTTTTATTTACATTTAAAGGTTGTTTTTAAAATAAATAAAAAATTATCAAACCTTTGGGGTTTTTGTAAATCTCCCTATCAAAATATTATGACCTATGAGCTATGACTTATGATGATATCAATGTATTCAATAATTTTTTTTTTTTATCAATGTATTTTGAAGTCTGCATAACATTTATATATATATATATATTTATAATATCAATGTATTCAAATATTATGAGTTGAGTGGTTTCAATATCTATTCATTTATTTCAATTTAATCCAAAAACAAAAATCTATTATTAATTCCTTAGTCTTTTATACTATTGGATCGAGAGAAAATGAGTTGTTAGATGTTAAAGTTCCATCACTAAGAAGTTGTTAGGTGAAGGCGGTGATCATGGCACTGAATTTATGAAAGCTCTACGCACAGCCATCCGGTGCCTCAATGACTCGAAAAAGTACTTTGAAAAAGTTCTGCGTAACGCGATGAAGAGGCTGGGGACCGATGAGGATGCACTGACTCGGGTGATCGTAACCAGTGTAGAGAAGGACTTGAAGGACATCAAAGAGTACTATTACAAGAGGAACAGTGTACCTCTTGAGCAAGCTGTGGCCAAGGACACTTCTGGGGACCACAAGGACTTCCTTCTCACTCTGCTTGGAAAGGAAGATTAATTACAAGTTGCTATGCTCTCATGAAATAATGGTGGTCTCAGTTGGACTTCTGTGGTGTGACTTGGTGTCTTCTAATTTTAAGTGTTATGGTCTTTAATTTATGTAGTTTGTGTTGTGTTGTGTTTTTCGATACGAATCTTTAGTCTGTGTAATGCATCGTCAACTTCAATAATAGTATCTTTGGCTCTTTGTTTGATAAAAAATATAAAAAATAAATAAATAATAAATAAATAAAAAACAGTTACAAATTAAAATTAAAATTTTAATATTGGGGCAAAATATCTCTTATAGCTAGAGAATACAAATGCAAGTATTAAATGCACATACAAAGAATTACCGCTTTTAACAATTTTAATATTTTACGCCCTCTTTAATTTAATTTTTTTTTTTTGAAATAAAATTTAATTGAATTTAAGCAATTAATATGTTTTCCATCTTCCTAATATTCCTTATTAAAATCTTCTTCTTCTATCTAAAACATTTTACAACCACTTAATCCAAATAATTCAATGAAATTGAAACAATACTATGAAGTTTTATTATCCGATTTTCCTACGAGGTCAAAACTGTCAATCAAAATACTCAACTTTCTTATCTTATTTTATTATTATTATTATTATTATTATTATTATTATTATTATTATTTAAATGAAGGGTTGCTAGGATTCCAAGTATACATTTTGCACTGTTGCAGTCACATCTTGTTTGAAATGTCGTTTTACAACTAATTTTATTGTGGATGCAACCCCTTTTCTTTCTAGTCAACTTACAACTAGCTTTCTATTTTCATTTAATATAATTCTTACCTATTTCAATAGAAACAAATTTTGTTGTATGCCATTGTCAGCTCTAAAGCTGAATTTATTTTTTATAATTTTTTTATTTTATTTTTTAAGTTTGATACCGGTCAAGTTAAAAGTGTCGATCACTATAAATAACTCACAATTTCCTATTACAAGGGAGAAGTCATAAAATAATTAGATTAACCATTGAAGAGATGCTGAAAACTATTATTATTTAACATCTTAAAATTAGATTAAGAATTGAATGATCAAAATAAATTGATATATCCCCAATCTTATTTCATATATTATTAATTGTGTTTTGTCCTTTTTATTTTCTTTTTTGTTAAAAATTACATTTGATCTCTCGTGGATCTAATTCTTTCATTTTTATTTTCATCAACTCGGTTTTATATAAGAGATATGGAATTTTATAACTAAATGATGGGGTATGTAAATTGTGATGAGTATCATGTAGTGATGAATTTCATTATACAAAAAAAGATTAATAAATTAAAAAATTAAAAAATTGCTGAACAATTTTCACCTCTATTCTTTGTTCTTTTTGTCTCTCTGCATTTTTATACACAGTACACACAGACACACTTGCTTTAAATTTGTGTTTACTGGGCATTTTCACTATTTACTATATATGTTATTTTCCCACATGCAGCAAAAGCAATTGCCTTTTATAGTAATTGCAAAAGAGAACTGCTCATGGCAGTCATTGCTTCAAATTGAAATTTGAAACAATCCTCTCTTGGCACCAAATCCCTACATGTATACGACTCACATACAACATTGAAATTACCCCCGCAAACTATATAATAATTAAATCCATCTATATATATATATTTTTTCTTAGGTATTTCCTAGGATAAATTAAGATTTTCTTTACTATTTTATTATACAATATATATCCATCTTGTTTGTGGTGGTTCTTATGGTTTACTCTACATAATTGGTTCACTCCTAATTTTTTGATTTGACTGTTAAGGTTATTTCTATCAACTTCTAAGGTTTTAGGTTTGAGATTATAAATTAATAAATTATTTTATTTTTTATTTTCAATCTTGTGTTATTATATATTTATTATTTTGTTAGATTGTTACTATGGTTTTAATTATAAATTTATTTTATTCATTTGTTATATAAATTTGTTCAAAAATATTTATAAGTTAATTTGGTTTGAAATGAATATTATAAAGTTAAATTATAAGTATATAAATAATTGTTATTTAAATATATTAATTATATAATGATATTTTAAATATTTTAGATGAATTATATATTTATTAATTAGGAATTATTGAAAGAGATATTTCATCTATGCAACAAGATGAAAGATCATTAATTTTCTCATAAATTATTTGATTATATTGGAATGGAATAGAAATTTAAATAAATTGATTATAGAAAATTTTTGAGATACAAAATACAGTCAAGTTCCATTTTGATTCTCAAAGTTAGTATACATGTTATTATTTTGTATAATTACCTTAAAGACTAAACGGTAGTACATTTTGGTATATTAATATATTTTCCTTGCCCGACCTTATATGTTAGTTTCGGTCTTGGCCTCCCTAAAGCCAAAATCATGCCTCAAACCTAGCTAGAACTATCCATATGCTTGGAGTGATGCAATTCGAACTCACGACCTCAATATGTGGGTGTGAGAGATTTATCACTGAGCCTTAAATTTTGTCTGGGCCGATCTTTGTTTTCAAGCTACAGCTTTTACAACTACAGTAAAACCCCTATAAAATAATATTGTTGGGATCGGGGAAAATAATTATTTTAGAGGGGTATTTATTTATTGATAAATGAGTAATTTATTAATTTATCGATAAATGAATATTTATTAATTTAAAATGAGTTTTATATTCTTACTATTTTATTTTTTTTAAGTTTCATGTTTTTACTTATACATGTATTATACATATTTTTGACCAAAATACATATGTACATAGAAGTTTTTATTTATTTATTTATTTGACAGTATCTATCTATCCACCTATCTAAACTAGATATATATATATATATATATTGAAGCTTTTGTCATTGGTAGGATTCAAACCGCTGACTTGAGAGTCATTTGCCAAAACCTCAAACTCATCCATTTACCAGCTGAGCTACGCCCCTGAAAGCAATATGTGCATAGAAGTTAATAAGTACTTACATATATATATATATATATATACACATAAACATTAATAAGTGTAAGGGTCGTGCAGCGGAAAAAATAGATTAGATAATCAAGAGATTTAAGAACGATAGGTTTCACAAAATTTGTCGCCTTATTAGGACTTTTTTGTATACACAAATATGAGGAAGAGATTTGTTTTCATACCTTTAAAGAACACTCATTCGTTTTCTTTTCAATCCTTCACCACTAAGCCTTCCGAGCTATGTCTCACGATCTAGCAAATGTGTGTGTAGGCACGTCACGAATTCCGGGAGTAGTTGAATAGAGGCTTGAGAGAACCGGAACGCAACACCTTGCTTCTTGCTTGAGTTTGGCCAGGGCTAGGTGGAAGAGAAAAACTTTTTATTTCCTCTCACTAGGTGGCCGCACCTCTCTTGTGTCTCTCTAGGGTTTCGATTGTTTATTTTTTCCGTATAAGTATATCTTATATACTAAGATCCTAGGGCTTAGTAATCCTAGTTAAAATAGGATTATAAATCCTTTTTTAATTCGGTCACCACTATGGTTTGAACCTTTGACCTATTTCGAGTAAATAAAATAATCACTTATTATTTTATTCTTTTGCTCTTGTCAAAGTTCAAACTTGAAACTTCCATATAACAATTAATAATTCTTAATTATTAATATGTCAATTAAATAATCATATTATTTAATAATATTTAATTCATCAATTAAATAATATATTAAATAAATAATCACATCATTTAATTAATTCCCAAAATATATTTAAATTATTTTTGTAATACAATTAATTGGACCATCCAATTCTCTGTAAGCATTGTTACTATCAATCGTAAAGGGTTAGCAAGGGAACCTAATGGACCCAAGTTTTGAGCTCTTATAATACTTCGAAAAATTAATTAAACTCTTTAATTAACAATTCACAATTATTAACCTCAAAGTTATTCCACTAAAAATCAAAGGTTGTACTCTCGTAACTGTAGATGTTTTACACAACCAAATTATCAGTGTCCATCGATATATCTATTACATATAGTATGATCCTTCACAAGTAATTCATAATTAGAGCTAGGTTATAAAGTCCATTATACCTCTCTAATTATATCTTTTCCTCTAAATACCATTGATTCTCTAATAAATGATTATATCCTTCATTTCTTTACGGAATAAGGAGAGCGCTCTTAATCGTTCAAGTCTTGAATCAACCTTAAGGGAACTACTCATCTACTTCTCGCATGAAGGAGTAGATTCCACTATTGTGTGCATACCTTCCCAACCACAAGTCAAACCACGATTCCAAGATATGGAGTTATTGATCAGGAATGGTACTCCAATCTCACCCATGGTATTTCAAGAAACACGATCTAAATTAAAGGAGTCACTAAGACACTCAAAATTTAGATCACTCATATACAGCCATCATTTGTCAATATATATGAATCTTTTCAACTAACGGATCTTAGTGATAGATTCATATAGATCATGGCCAAGTCCTATATGATCACATCATATAAGCTACCTCCATTCTCATAACACCATATGAGTAGTCTAGGATAAGACCACCGTACATTACGGAATGGACCGTAGCTGTAGATTAACCACAAATAAAGTACTCAGCTTTATTTACTTTCTACAGACTCTTTAGATTGCATGTCTCAAAATGAATTATATCTATCAATCTTGGATGTTAGCACATATAATATAAACGTATGAGTTATGTTTTTTTTTTTTTTTTTTTTTTTTTTCTGAAATGCTAAACAGGTCAATAAATATGTACTATTCCTGTACATACCAAAGAAGCAATTGATGATTCAATGAAGTTGCATTAAAGAAGTGTCAAGTTTTTCAATGGTAGTCCTACTTGAAGGAGACATGATCAAACTATGGAAACTTGCCTTAAAAAGTTTGAGCATGAAAAATCTTCATTTCAAATCATCCACCGGCAGCTCAAATACCTTTAATCCTCTAGAAGTTCATCATGTTGGGGATAATTCCGAACCGATGAATGCGAAAACGTCGTGCCTAATATACGCCCATAACTCATAGCAATTAATAATGTCAATAAGCAAAAAAATAGATTAGAGAGAATAATCAATCACAACACAATATATACGTGGAAAACCCATATCGGGTAAAAAACCACGGGCCGTTAGAACAATAGAGAAAGTTCCACTATATGATAAATTATTACAACTATATACTTTATGATTAACTTTCTCACCTCAACCCCAAACCCCACTCACAAGATCCTCACCGAGTACCCCTACAATATCCCCTAGGTCTCCCCTAAATATTACCCACGGATCTCTAACTTGATCCACTGATATTCCCTTGGGTCTCCCTTGGATCTCATTACACTCTCTTTGATGTTACATGGTTGCTCCACAGCCTTAAACATAAATATTATGACTATTTATACTAGTTACAGAGAGTTTAAGATAAAAGGAAATCATATTCCTAAACGTATAAGATTTACTTGTTTCACATAAATACTATTTATTTTTTATGACAAGTCTTCTTGTAAAGAGTATTCCTTTTCCTTCAAGCACAAGAACTTCCCAAAAAAAAAAAAAAAAAAAACACTTTCCTTTTTCGTTGAAGATTTCTCATTCCACGCATGCTTATGATTGACTATGATTCGGGTCACGGTTGCACACCCGCTTCTTAAATTGTTACAAGTCACCTTAAATTACATCGCTCAGAAAACCGCGATCCATATGCTGAAACGTTCTTCAGTCTTCCGTTCTTCTGGTCTTCAAACCTCTCTAAAATAACATCATTCCATCTTCCAAACGTATCCCACGTCTCCAGGAAGCTCCACATCAGTTGAGTCTTGTTTGGTTCATATTTGATTCACTTAGGGCATGTTTAGCAGACGGGATAGGATGGGAATCAGCTTCATTTTAGTCCGAATCTCATGTTTGGCTGCACAAATGGGATGGGTTAAAATAATCCCAACAGTAAAACGAAACCCAACCTAATGGGATAAAATAATCCCATCTAAAATGATGGGATTCAAATGAATCCCATCTTATTTTATCACTGACCTCAACAGCTCAACAAATGAATCTCATTTCAACTTCATCATCGATTTCTCTTCTGTTGAGCTTATGAACTAGGTTTCATTTTCTCCCAAAATCCCTTTCTTTGATTTACAAATTGCAAGTGCTTTGACAAAGAAAAAAACTGTATAATTTTTTATTTTGGGGTTTTCTTTCATCTGACTACTCTCTCTTTGATCTAGGGTTTCGTTTTGAGCTTTTGAGACAAAGATTTCTGCACTTTGTCTCCCAAATCTGTCATTGATTTTCGAAGGTGTTTCAACAGACAAGAAGCAGAGAAGCAGCCTGTAATTTTTGAGGTAAATATTAATTATTGTTAATTATTTTGATTCTATGTTGTGGAATGGGGGGATATTTGAACTTTGTGTTCTTGGGTTCATATGGTTTGGTTTGGGAGTGTTTTTGTTTATGTTCTTTTTCTTTTGTTATGTATATTTGGCTTATTCTGGTGTTGTTGCTTTGTTTTGCTAGGGTGTTGTCATTTGTTTGTTGTAGGGGGGGTTTCTGGGCTGATTCTTTTTGTTTTCTTGCTGGCGGGGGTTTGGCTTTTGTGTTGCTGCTAGTGTTTCTGTTTGTGTGTGGTGCTGCAGGCTTGCCCTTGCTTTGTGTTTTGTGTTTGTTGCCGTTTGGCTTAATAAAGGGCTATTCAAAAAAAAAAAAAAAAAAAGACCAGATGACAGAGGAAACTTATATATGTTAACATACTAGAAAATAGATTGCTCTTAAGAGTGCCTGAATCTTTGTATGTTAATGGTTGCTGCTTTCTTACAATTTTGGTTAACCTCTGTATGGATGGTAGCTTGAGAGTTGTTCCCGGGACTTAGTTTTCTAAAATTCTCCATGGTTCTTTTGAAAGAGATTTTATGAATTTTTAATAAATAAAACACTATCTAAACATCTTATTAGATTAATCAATACTTTTAATAAGAAGAAAAAGCATAAAATAACAAATCATGATCATTGATGGACAATGATACATTTAATTTTCTAGCACGAACACTTTTTTCTTAAATCCATACATGGACATTCTTTAGCAACGGCGATAACAAGTCAAGGTGCTGCTGGTAAGGATGACGTGTTGGATTGGAGCTTGTTTTGATCTGGTTAGAGTCGGGATTGGTCTTTGTGTTTTTGTCTTCGTTTTTGCTTCCCCTGTTTTTGGTTGTGGTTGTTGTGTGCCTCCCTGTTTCTGGGCTGGTTTGTGCGGGGCTGTTGTCCCCTTTTTCTTTTTGTTTGTGTTGTTTCGGTTGGTGGGTTTCAATAAAAGTAATTTTCAAAAAAAAAGATAACAAGTAAATGATGTCTATTCCATGACTAACAGGTTGTTGAGATTAATGAAGTTTAGCTTCTAATCTTCTACTGTCAACTCATACTTAACATTGCTTCGAATTGTGCAAAATGACTATGTTACCATATATTTTTATCATATAAAACAAACTAGTGAAATCTGAATACACCAATTTTGATAAATCCAACTTCTAAAGAACCCAACCATTATTAAAAGGCAATTAAACAATGTTACTGGCTAAGTTTTACATAACAGATATTTTATTAATGCTTAAGAATAAAAAAAAATTCCATAAGACTGATCAAGAAACACTATAAAATTAAGAAAAGTAAGTTGAAGTAACTTTTGGTTTCTTTCTCTCCTCAACATAAGTTATGGAAAGAAAAGCAAAGAAAGAAAAAAAAAATGACCAGATTTAAATGCTAGTCTAGCACACAATCTATGCCTAAATGTGAAATTGTTATTCATTTAATGGTACAACATGTGGTTTACAGTAAAATAAGATGTGATTCCAACTCACTAATGCAACTACAAGATTATTCTTTGATTTTCTGTATGTGAAATGGAAAATTCATAATTTATCGTTTATTGCAAGATGAGAGGGAGGTGCTTTTGAAAGAGATTTTATTGTATCAAAATTAATAATAGATTTAGTAATTATGACTTGAAGAAGAGTTACCAAGTGAGAGAGTTTTTGGATGGAAGACTTATGAATTTGAGTTGAATTGTTGTTTCAAACTGTATGAATGAAATCTATAGGTTTTTATCTATTTATATATATATATAGCAATTTGAAACCTTGACTTTTGTTTTAAATGTTGTTGTGATATTTTATTTTACTTTAATCACGTTATTAAAATCTTAATTAGTTTCAAGAAGTATGACGAATGATTGTTTTCATGTAATAGTTATGGATGACATTGATCAAGAAGATCTTATATTTGTCTTAGTTTGGCAACTATTTCATTTACAAAGATTGTATCTACTTGCAATGGGTTTGGTTATGCATTATGTGGCAGAGTACCAATATAATAGACGATTGATAAGTAACCGTACATTTATCAACCCAGCTAGTCGTGTTGATTATATAAATTGTTTAATCACCTACAATAATACTGAGTGTATTGCTCAGTTAAGGATGGATAGAAGAACTTTTGCCGTACTATGTGAATTGCTTCGTAACACTGAGAGATTGAAGACTGATGGTTTGGTTTCTATTGAAGAACAAGTCTGTATGTTCTTACACATACTTGCTCACCATGTTAAAAATCGTACTATTCGCAGTAGGTTTTATAGATCCGGAGAGACAATTAGTAGATATTTCAATTCAGTCTTATGTGTAGTTTTACAACTACACAATCATTTACTAGTTTCACCAGATCCTGTGCCTGAAAGTTGTAGTGACGAAAGATGGAAATGGTTTAAGGTCAGTAATACATATAATTAACAATTGATTTTAACTTATATTTCTATTATAAACTTCCCTTACATAATGATTTATATATTCTAGAATTGTTTGGGGGCACTGGATGGGACCTATATTAAAGTACATGTGCCTGAAGTTGATAAGCCACGATTTAGGTCAAGAAAAGGTGAAATTGCAACAAATGTATTAGGTGTTTGTTCTAGGGATATGATGTTTACATTTGTTTTTCCCGGATGGGAGGGGTCAGCTTCAGATTCTAGAGTACTCCAAGACGCTTTATCTAGACCAACTGGGATGAAAGTTCCCAATGATAAGCATTAATATAAATTTTAAAAATAAGGAAAACTTTATAAATATAGTTACATATATAATAATTTTCTTTATTCTTTGTGGTTATTAGGTTGTTATTACCTTGTGGATGGTGGGTATACAAATAGTGAGGGATTTCTAGCACCATATAGAGGAACACGATATCATTTATCTGAATGGAGAGATGGTTATACCCCTGTTAACCATGAGGAATACTTCAACATGAAGCATTCATCAGCAAGAAATGTAATTGAACGTTGTTTTGAACTACTAAAACTGCGTTGGGCAATCTTACGAAATCCATCCTTTTATCCACTGAAAACACATTGTAAAATTATAGTTGCGTGTTGTCTTCTGCACAATCTTATTAGAAGAGAAATGTCAATTGATCCAATGGAGCACGAGCTAAGTGAAATCATTGAGGATGAACTGGATCATGATGTCATTGGACAAGTTTCTTCGTCCCCGAAATGGACAACATGGAGAGATAACTTGGCTTCACAAATGTTTAATGAATGGAGGGGAAATCGATGTACTTAATTTTTATTTGTAAATAATGTTGTTTATTTAAACATTAAATGTGTAACTTATGGATTTTATGTACGTGCACATGATTTAAAAATCTTATATTATCTTTATCATTTTCGAATAATTATTTATCTTTGCTTAGTCATAATTTTTGTCATCATAAATTATTTTTTGAGATTACATGATGGTTTAGTTGCTTGTATATGTTTTATGTTTATCTAGCATTATATGTGCTATATTTACTTATTGATTATTTATACTTAGCATATTCGTAAGTGTTTTTTGTGGTTATGTATAAATAGAAATGGATGTTGGCGGTCGTACCTAAACAAATGAGCAAGATAGAAGAGCATATAGGCGTATGTGGACAAAAGAAGAGGAAGAGACTCTACTTAGTATCATGGATGAAATTGTTGCAAAATGATGGTCGTGTAGATTGTGGTTCTTTTAAAGCTGGAATTTAAAGATTATGGAATCACGTTTAGCCAATATTCTACCAAATTGTGGCTTGAAAGCTAGCCCTCATATTGAATCAAAGGTGAAGACTTGGAAAAAAGATTATGGAGTGGTATATGACATGATAAATACCAGTGGGTTTGGTTGGAACAATGTGAGAAAATGTGTTGAACTTGAGAGCAACGAAGCATGGCATTCATATGTAGAGGTAATGTTAACTTTACTTAATTTTACTAGACTATTTTTATTGGAATAGATGTTAATGTTGTGTAAAGTTGAATTAAACATTTAAATATTTAATTAATTATATGTCAATTCTTCTTGCAGCACCATAAACAGGCAAAAGGGTGGAGAGATAAACCTTTTCCTCTCTATGAAAGACTAGCTTATATCTTTGGGAAAGATCGTGCTACGGGAAAAACAGCATATACCCCTGAGAACCTGGCAGCTGATATGGAGGCAGATGATAACTTTGATAATGAATTCGAGATACCTGCAAACTTTTCTATAATATCAGTTAATCAAACTGATTCTAACCAACCAATACACCCAACTTCATCTCAACCCTTGAGTAAGAAAAGGTCTAGATCAGGAGATCCAATAGTTCGTAGCATTGATAGATTTGCTAATGTGATGAAGGATGCTATTGAGAAAACAAATGATACATTAGACAAGTTTTGTCAAGTATTAGCAAAAAATAAGATGACTGAAAATCAAGTTATAGCAATTGATTTGCAGAAAATGCAACTTCCTCTCTCGGATCAAGTACGTGTGATGCAAAAGTTTATGCAGAAACCAGAAGTTGCAGAGATCTTTAAGGCACAACAGAGTGAGGAGCAGAAGTTCCAGTTTGTTGCATCACTTCTTAGCGGTGTGTTTGATAACTGATAACCTTAATATGGTAAAGTAAGTTCATAACTAATGACTTTTATACTATTTTATCATAATAGATGGTGGTTACTAACATTTGAAGGTAATTTACTATATGTAGGTGAGGGCTATGGATATATATTTTTGTAATTACGTGACTGATGTTGCTTTTTGACAAACTCTCATCAACGTTGTCGTATTATGTATGCTATAAAGTTGTATGAACTCTTTTAATAGCAAATATTTCATGTTAACTCTTTTGTTAATATTATGATGTTAAGTATCAGATTATTTTGTTTTACTTGTTAACTAATGATATTAGAGTGTGCTTATATACATTCTTCTTCTACCTACATTAATTTAAAAATACCAACAAACCCAAATTAAGTCTAAATAATTATAGCAGTCTACCACTCTAAAGTGAAGAACTAGATAGATCACCTGAGAAATAATGGTAATATCAAGGAGTTGGAAAATAAAAAACCCAAAACAGAAACTTTTCTTTGCATCTAATATGAAAGCTTCATAGATAAATCAATAGAATTAAAAGTTGTTGTACGTATATGTATTTCGTTTGCTCATTCAAAATTAAAACCAGATAATATAATCAACAAACCAATTGGCACCAATAACAAAAACCCCCAAAAGCAAGATAAAGCAACAGAAAAATGAAACCCCAAGACAAATTCATTTTCAAACAAAAATAATTTAATTATTGTTCATTCTAGAATTTTAATAAACATGATATTGCAATATTTTGTTCAATCCCACAACATACCAAACATAAGATTATTTTATTTTTAATCTTATCCTATGTTGCACCAAACACATGATTACTCTATTTTTAATCCTATCATATTTTGCACCAAACACAGGATTACATTAAAATTAATCCTATCCTATCCTATCATATCCCATCCTATCCAATCTTATCCTATAAAAATAATTCTATCCTATCCCATGCACCAAACGGGGCCTTAGGAATATAAATCAAAACCTAACACACAGCAAATTCTATTTAGTTTGAAGTAGTCAGCAGCAACGCTGAAGGCAGAAACTAGGCCAGCCGTCCAAATTACGTGCGCCCGGTTCCGTGTCCCAGCAGCAACAGCTGCTCCTGCTACAGCACCCACAATCAGAGCGTTTATCACATTGAACGCTGTATATAGTAACCGCTTTTGCCACATGGGAAGCTTGAGACCTCTTTTACGGGCTTGATGTGGACCTGCACACAAACCCCAAATTGCACCAGCTGTTCCGACATGAAGTGAAGAATCAATGACAAGGGAAGTGCAGGGAACGATGTCCTCGACCTTTACTTCCATTGTTTATTTCCAATTTTCAGCCCTCATCTTCACTTGAGCAATTCTTAAAACGCAAACAGCAATTGGGTTTAATGCGAGGGTTTAGGGGATTTGAATCTCAGAGTCAGAGATCACGCGAGCAAGCACAAAGCAGTAGTTGAGGGTTTTTTTGTTTTTGCATAAAAAAGTGGAGGGTCTTGCTTAACGTATGAGATATGTTAATCGAATGAAATAACTATTTTTTTTATTAATGAATTTATAACATTTACAAGTTATAAGCTTTAGGACATAAATCCCAACAATAAGTACATGTATACAATGTCAAAAATTAATGTACATTCATAAAAGTAAGATACGTAAAAATTAATAAGTATATGCATACAATACCAAAATTAAACATACATATATAAAAATGAACAAGTACATTCATAAATGTTAATAAGAATACATATATACAATAAATGTGACTTTAAAATTTAATAACCTATAAAATATGTATAAAAAAAATTAACCTATAAAATAAAGTGTTTTAATAAATTTAATAACGACTTTAGATGCATACTTTAATATTTGAATTGAGAAAATATAAGTCGTTAAGTTTTTTTTTTTTTTTTTTTTTTTGAAAGGAAGTTGTTAAGTTTGAAGTTTATTAATATGGATTATGAATTTTTATGTGTTATATTTTTTTTTTATGTATTTAATCAATTATTAATTTATATATTCATTGGGACCTAAAGGACTTCAAAAAATATATATTATCTTATGCATTTAATTAGATTATTAATTTAGTACACAGACCTGAGTTAGGACCGAAAGATTTTATTACTTAAATGGGTTATTAATTTATCGAACATTCATTTATCGAGGTTTTAATGTATTTATGTTCCAGCTACACCTAAGTTTTAAGGGTTTTTTTTTTTTTTTTTTTTTTTGGTATATGCTCTTAATTGATAATTAAATAAGAAAACCGCCAAACTTAGAAACTTATATCAAACAATTAAAAGCTGCCAAAGTCACCAATCATGTGTTGATGTGAGTGGTTTGACGCTCTCATCCCTTAAGCAAGGTCGTGGGTTCAACCCCCCTTGTGAACGGAGCTACACATATTGGGAGCACTTTACCCTTTAGTAGGCCGACCCGGTGCCAGTCCGGATTAGTCAGGGTGTGGTCTGGGCTGATTGCACCGTATGGTGGATCCGCCCCACCCGGAAACCGGATGGTGTAAACAAAAAAAAAAAAAAAAAAAAAAAAGCTGCCAAAGTCTATGAGTTCAATTTCATCATATTTAATTTCATAACAATGAAATGAAAAAAAATAGAAAGAAAGAAAAAAAGTTTAACGTGTCATATTGAAACATACTTACACACAAGAAATGAAAACTTAACTTTATTGCAATAAGGAATTTTGTTTTTTTAATAATAAAGAGAGACGAAGTAATAAGATTATATGAATATTAATTAAATATTGCAACAATGATTTAAAGTCTTAAATTAAATATTGTAGAGTGTAAGACTGTAAGTAGTGCTGTTTTCTTGAACAAATCGCCAAATATTAATATCCACCGTAAAGAGAAACTGTCAAAGGTAACCGTTTAGATTATTAATTAATTTGTCTGTGGGAAGGTGTGAAAGGAGAAGTTTGTATAATTTTAATTAAGTTTATAACTTCAAAAAAAAAAAAAAATAATAAAAAAAAAAAAAAAAAAATTTCAGTTTCTTTCAAAAACAGAGCTGACGAAATCGAATGCGTTTCACTATTTTGTCGTTTTCAAAACAACAAAAAAAAACGCATTAATGTAAAACGTCAATGAGCATGTCTGCATCACTGCTGTGCCCTGGTTAAATAGACGACGTGATAAAGAAAAAAAAAAAAAAATTGTAGTTTTTTGTTGAAAGGTCAGGTAATTTTAGTAAAACAAATCCAGAAAAGAGCTTTAAAGATGCAGAGTTGAGAAAGCCACACACACACCACCCAACAAACAAATTATATAAAGTGACTGCTCATAATTCATATGCTTGCTTGGTTCAAATACATGTAACTATATATTTATATATATTACAAATTTCTTGGTTCTGTGTTGATCGAGTTTCGTTCAAAACAAAAATAAACAATTATCATTGTTGCGTATTTGCGTACAATTATTTCTTGCGTATATATAGTAGCTATTAAAGCTTAACAACTCCAATGCTCACCAATATTTATAAATATTGTACGCTGACCGACTACATTCCATATTATCTTGTACAAACTTATCAGTAGCAAATTTGATTACGTACCTATATCACCGGTTCACAACTGTTCAATGTGGTTTAATGATAAATAATATCCATTCAACTTGATAATATCTCAATTGGTTTGAATCGTCACATCGTATGTGGTATTATGTGGTGTGTGTATATATATATAGCGAGTCTCTATTAAGGGATCTTTTATTTTAATTTTGGTAAGAACCTTAATGAAATAACATCGATTTCAATGAATTTTGATTTGAATTTTTTTGTGAATGCATTATAAGTTAATTAAAATCTATATATGAATAAATTTTGAGATATTTTTTCAAGCATTAAAACGAATTTTTCCCGATTTTGTTAAATATGAAGGCATCAAAAAAATGGGTGAAATATAAGAAAACTCAATAAAAATAGTTCTAATGCTTGAAAAAAATCTCAAATTTTATTCATAAGTAGATTCCAATGAACTTATCATGCATCCACACAAAAATTCAGATCAAAATTCATAGAAATCAATGTAATTTCATCAAAGTTCTTATCAAAATTAAAATAAACGATCTAATATATCCGCACCTAAAAATGACTATAGATTTTGTTGGAATAAATATAATATATCGGCACCTAAAAATGACTTTAGTGTAAATTATATATAAATATATATATAAATTTTCAAATGAGAACATCTTGATATAACTTTATGAAGATATTGAATATGAGCCACTAGTTTTACATGCTTTGACTCAAGTGTGTATACACTTGTCAAATCTAGTGACTCATATTTAATATCCTCATGAAGTTATATTAGAACGTCCGAGAACGGGATTGTAAGTATATATATATATTGGAAAATTAGCCATTTTGCTACTATATTTTCATTTTTATCAATTAGAAGATGAAGAACGTTTGATGGGTATTGAATGGATGCTGAGTGACAATTATCACGTCCGAAAGTTCCCTTGGTTATTCTTCTTTACTGACCTTACACTTGCTTATCGGACTTGACTTGGCCTCTAGATCTTTACCAAACTTTCAGGCTTCTCCTATTTATGAAAATGAGAGCCAGCTAACAGTCATAAAAATAATTCTTAACATCAGAATCTGTCCTTGTATATATCTGCATTAGTACCTTCCATATTCATCATCACAAACACAAACACAAACACAAACACATTCATTTTCTCTTCACCACTTCTGATCATCATCATAAGCTCAATTAATTATGGTGTCTGAATCTCTTGTTCATGTATTTCTTGTTTCCTTTCCAGGCCAAGGCCATGTAAACCCACTTCTCAGGCTCGGCAAGCGTCTTGCTTCAAAGGGTTTGCTTGTCACCTTCACCACACCCGAAAGCATCGGCAAAGAGATGAGAAAAGCCAGCAACATCACCGATGAGCCTGTCCCAGTCGGCGATGGCTATATTCGCTTCGAATTCTTCGAAGATGGGTGGGATGAGAACGAGCCTAGACGTCAAGACCTTGACCAGTACTTGCCACAGCTTGAGCTTATAGGCAAAGAAGTGATTCCTCGTATGATCCAAAAAAACGCCGAACAAGGCCGTCCTGTTTCTTGTTTGATCAATAATCCATTCATTCCTTGGGTTTCCGACGTTGCGGACAGTCTTGGACTCCCTTCTGCAATGCTTTGGGTTCAATCTTGTGCTTGTTTCACAGCTTATTATTACTATTATCACAATTTGGTTCCATTTCCAAGCGAAAAAGAACCCGAAATCGACGTTCAATTGCCGTGTATTCCTCTGCTCAAGCACGATGAAGTGCCTAGCTTTTTGTATCCAACAACTCCATACCCTTTCTTGAGAAGAGCAATTCTTGGCCAATACAACAAACTCGACAAGCCTTTTTGCATCTTGATGGAATCTTTTCAAGAACTCGAGCCTGAAATAATTGAATACATGTCCAAGATTTGCCCAATAAAGCCTGTTGGTCCTCTATTCTTGAACCCAAAAGCAGCTAACTCCGCTGTAAGAGGAGACTTCATGAAAGCCGACGATAGCATTATTGAGTGGCTCGATTCTAAACCACCTTCCTCTGTCGTATACATTTCTTTTGGAAGTGTCGTTTATTTGAAACAAGAACAGGTTAACATGAAATTCAATCTATTTTTGTCTATGCTTCTTTAACTAGTTTTACTGGTTTTTTGTGTTTTTCACTCTCTTGTATTTCTTCTGATTTATTAATAACTTGCTTTTTTTCTTTTTCTTTTTTTTACATAAAAACAAAAACAGGTCGACGAAATCGCTTATGGGTTGTTGAATTCCGGCGTTTCGTTCTTGTGGGTAATGAAACCTCCACAGAAAGATGCTGGTCTTGAACTTCTTGTTCTTCCAGATGGGTTTCTGGAGAAAGTTGGAGATAATGGCAAGGTAGTGCAATGGAGTCCACAGGAGAAAGTGTTGGCTCACCCGAGTGTTGCTTGCTTTGCTACGCATTGTGGTTGGAATTCCACAATGGAGTCTCTGTCTTCCGGCATGCCGGTTATTGCTTTCCCGCAATGGGGTGATCAAGTCACCGACGCTGTTTATTTGGTTGATGTGTTTAAGACCGGTATAAGAATGTGCCGTGGAGAAGCAGAGGATAGGATTATTCCACGTGAGGAGGTGGAAAAGTGCTTGCTTGAGGCTATTTCGAAGGGGCCGCAGGCGGAGGAGAGGAAGCGGAATGCATTGAAGTGGAAGAAAGCAGCGGAGGAAGCCGTGGCGGAGGGTGGCTCCTCCGATAGGAACTTACAAGCTTTTGTTGATGAGGTGAAAAGGATAAGCTTGGAGGTCACTGCTTGTAAGTCTAATAAAATTATCGACGCAGCTGCTGATTTGATCAACAAGTCAACGGCTAATGATTTTGCGAAGCTGGTTGAGAAGCCAGCGGCAGCCGCCAATGATGTTGTGAAGCTGGTTGAGAAGCCAGCCGACAATGATGTTGTGAAGCCAGCCGTCAATGATGTTGTGAAGCTGGTTGAGAAGCCAGCCGCCAATGATATTGTAGCCAATAACAAGGTAGAGCTTGTTGAGGTGTGAGAAAGTTGTGTACGTGGCGAGTGATTATTGGGTAATATGGTCGATCGTTGAGGTAATAAATTGGAGCGACCTTTTTGTCGGGTTTGTGTTGTTTATTTTTATTGCATTTTTATTTTTATTTTTGAGTGTTACTATATGATGTAATTAGTTGTCCCATAATAAATTAACTTAGTTTTTTTTTTTTTTTTTAATTATTACTATTATTATTATTAGGCCTAATCAGAGATTTTACTTTAAGATATTAAGCAAAAACATATTATTAAAGAACCAAAAAATAATATGTAAGACATACTTTTGATAGAAAATTTTATAAAATATATTATTAGCTTAAGGTAATTATTCAATTTAGTCTCTAAATTATCATGAAATATCACTTTTTACTTGATATATCTTATATTAGATTTTTTTTTTTTTTTTCCTAAAGCTTTTAGAAATACATCACTTTAATCTTTTCATGATCAAAGTTAACAAGATTAAAGCCATTTTTACAATAAAGCATAAAACTCTCCACAAAATGCTATGCGTGAAAATAAAATTAAACAACAACAAAAAATACGGGTCGGATCAATCAATTTTCCACGTAATTTAATTAAGAATATTCTCTTATTTTTCATGTTTAAAAATATTTTAATCACATATTTTAGGTTATTTTTTATTTTATTTGTTTTTGGGTTTTTTCTAATTATTTTTAAAATTTTAAAAGTTTTTGTTATTGTTCCCTAGATAGGTTTAGATTATAACAAAGATGTTTTGTATGGGTATTTTGGTCTTTTCTTCCAGGGTTACACCATGTATATATATATATATATATCTTTCAACCAAAAAAAAAAAAAAAGCCTCCATAAATATATAAACAATTACAAGGTCAAAGCATTTTTTTTTTCAACTCAATTAATTTATAAAAGGAAAAAAATAATACTTCTTGCAAATAAATGAAATAAATAATAAATAAAGAGAGAGAAATAAGTTGAGAGAGAGAGATGAGGGAAATTTTTATATATCAGAATTGAGAAGATCATCTTCATTTTAAATATGAAGGCCATATATATAGGCAAGAAAGAGGGGGTGCTTATTGTATTTTCCTTACTGATTTATTGTTTTGCAGCCTTAGATAGGTTGCAGCCTTACGCAGTCACACCAAAACCTATCTAAGACTCCATTTGAAAGAGCTTCTTCAAGTAGATCTTTTAGGAGTAGATCTTTTAAAAGAGATCTTTTATCAGCAGAGCTTTTAATGGGAAGTTATTGGTCATTTGGTTGTCAATTATAAAATGTTTTTTTTTAAATGGTAATACTAAAATATTTAAAAACTATTTTAAATGATAGGGTTATATTAGACATTTAAGTGTTATTAAAAAAGCTCAAAAAGATTTATTTAGAAAAGCCTAAAATTTGAGCTTCTATAAGTAAACATAAAATAGTTTTTTTAATCATCCAAAAGCTTTACCGAGTGACAACCAAACGACACAACAAAATTTGTAAAGAGCTTTTTCAATTAAAAAAGCTTTTTTAGCTAGTAGAGAAGCTCTTCCAAATGAGCACTAATATTGTTACTTGCAAATTTAAGCGGTGATGTCTAATCCAACAATTGCCACCCCATTTACAAGTTGCCACCAACCATCTAACACAACAGTGACATTTGTCCACCAAGTGGATCTTTCAAGTGGATGGTAGAAGCCATTATTTCTATAACACTCCCTTTTGGATTCCACCATTTGCATTTAATTTACTAGAAAAAACTTAGTGAGGCAAAACCTTCGCAAAATATATTCAATGAACTTCTGGATCTTACGGGGTTGGACATTCTTAAAATTGTCTCATTAAAACCTTATCAGGAAAATTCAGTGGGATAAAAAACTTGAGAAAATATATATGTTCATTGATCTGTCAGATCAAAGTAATATTTATGATGATCTTCTGGATCAAGGTAATATATATACGATGATAAGCAAGATCAAATTAATATTTATAATGATCTTTTTGATCAAGACAACATATATATGATGATCTACTAGATCAATATAATATTTATGATGATCTTTATGGATCAAATGATTTTTGGGTGTGCATAAAGAATTGTGGCATTAAAAACCTTATAAGAAAAACCAAATGGAACAAAACATGATCAGAGGAAAAAGAGTACAATGCACATATGCCTTAATATAATTAATATACTTCATTTGATCATATGCTCCCCCTGATGGAACGCTCCCTCTGATACAAATTCTTTTGAAGCAATCTTCTAGATTGCTAAACTGACGCATACATATGTTTATTTCATTTCATGAAATAACATCATAAATGATTAGAGGGAGTATAAGCAAAGACTTGATTTATGAAGCATTATTTAAATTGTCCAAAACCAAGTATTTTTTTCACCATTTATTGGTTAGAATGGATCTTTCTTAGGATCAAGAGTTCTAATAATCATATGATTACTTAATAGATGAGCAATATCCATATGAAATCTTTTCAGAATCTTTTCACATATTCTAATTTATGGACAATCATTTCATTTGATCTATGCTTGATCTTCAGGTCGAGACAATATTTTTTTTCTCATGTCTATCATTTCAAATTCATTTATCAAATATTCAGCAGTTTTCAAAAGCTCTTTGTGAGCTCCAATTAAATCTATATTATCAACAAAAAATATGAATATAGCAAATCCAGATTCTGATTTCCTTATAAAGACACATGAGTATATAATATAATTATTATATCCTTATTTTATCAAATATTCACTGAGACGGTTATACCACATTCATTCATATTGCTTTCAATCCATATAAGGATATTTATAGATTCATCAAATATAGATCATGAGATCTCAATTAATATGCTTTTAGCATTTTAAATCCTTCATGGTTATAAATATATGGGTTGAGTGAACCATATAGATAAGCAATCATTATGTCTATAAGACGCATTTCAAGCCTTTTAGAGGCAACCAAATTTATCAAAATTTAAAACGTAATTGTATTCATCACTATTGTATACCAAGTTTCTGTGAGAAACCTTGTAATACGAGTCGTACCTCATATCTCACGATCTCATTTTTCTCATTACGTTTCCGTATAAAGACCTATTAGTATCCAACTAGTTTGACATCTCCAGGTGTCAGGAGTACTATTGGTCTAAATACTTTATGTTTGGCTTATGAAATCAATTCTTCTTGAATTGCTTCTTTTTATTTAAGTCAATCATGCATTTTGTCTACAATCATTTACGAATATCATAATCATCATTTATAATTTCAGTAGTTACCGTGTATAAAAATACATCATCAATTAGTGTTTCCTTATGATTCCACATGTGGACAAAATATACATTTCTCTCTTATGATTTATAGAAATTTTCTCAATTTCTATATTCTTATATCTCTGTTGAGATCTCTTCCATTTCAATGGATTTAGTCACTTCATTGACTTGTATGATTTATAGAAATTTGCTTAATTTCTATATTCTTGTATCTCTATTGAGATTTCTTCTATTTCAATGGATTTAATCATTTCATAGACTTATGTCTCTTTAGATATATCATACTCTTATAGAATTGATTTAGAGAAGATGAATTTATTCATAACTCGAGTTTTGCTTACATTAGGATCCTAATAACAATACATTTCAAAAAAGGTTCATAAGCTTATGATATGCATGATTTATTTGTTACCCTTTGCTCTGATCATTCTTCAAGAACAATCACACAGCCAAGGTTTATGAGATGGTAACTTATAAAATCTTGTTACCTTTAATATATCAGGTAACAGATTAATAATCATCTGATGATCAATTATCTTTCGTATTTGAGCGATACGAAGATTGAAATGAGATGTTTATATATATAGAGAACTGAACTAGTATCTCTATTTTGTATAAGAGTAACTTTTCATTTACTCTTCTCTTCTAGAGAAACTTTCCATTTGGAAATTAATCAATATAATAATATGCAGATTGTGCATAAAAATATAAAATATCAGAAGTTTAAATGATCTAATAGAAGATTAATCAAAATCAACATTAATCTCTGAATGATATAGAAGTCTTATCTTAAATCATGCCAGAGATGCAATAAGGAGATATACAACACAATCAAATATCTTAAAAAGTGAGTAAGTCCCTATATAGAAATTGGTAACTGTATCGATGTAGGGAAAAATATACCCGCAGCGGAAGCGAGACTAAAAAAAAATAGTTTGAGTAGCTTTTAAAATTTTTCCAATTTTATGAACCTTAAACCCTTTTGATTAATTAAAGATATATAATAAATAACAAAAGATTAATACCTCTTGTCGCGTGATCCGATTGACTTACGTCGATGGTAATCTGCAAGATCTTCAATCCTAGCACGAACGTGGATCACCTAGGAGCGTGGTCTCCCTTTCTTTGAATTGCAAACCTGAGATCAGATATAACAAACTTTTCTTGATTCGTTAGTCTCAAAAAACAATCTAAAGAAACCTAAGATTATTCCGGTCACTTTTGAGTTCTCAATCTTATGATCGAAACTCGCGTGAACCTTGATCGATGTAGTATATACAAGCTTATTGATGAATAAGCAAACAATATACCATCAAAGAATAATCTATGTTCCTTTTGTTTTTAGTAGAATAAAAAACCTCTATTTATGAATTGAGAAGAAGAAGAAGAAGAAAAAATTCTGCACATAAAAACCCTAGTCTGGCTGAAAATAATAAATGGCCTTATATGTGGCAAAATTTCTTTTCTCTTTCTTAACTAGGGTGGCCGAATTCTTTCACCAAAAAGGATTAGGGTTTCCGCAATTTTCACTCCAAAAATATAGGAGTTTTAGTTGCACCCTAATTCACTTTCTAAGAGTTCAAACCCTAATCCAACTCATAAATCTTTTATTCCTTATTTGACTAAAATAAAAAGACTTCTTATTTGATTAAATAAATAAAATTATTTATTTATTTCCTTGTCAAACAAGTCTTTTAATTTAAGTACACTACTACCAATAGTATACAAATAGGAATCATATTTCCTATTTAGAAAAGATTTGTTTCTTAATTAAACAATTAATTAATAAATTAATTAATTCTTATTTAATTAAATAATGAAAACAAAATAATATTAAGGTTATTTTAACCACCTTGCCGCCCCATATAATAATATTGGGCCCAAATATTATTTTCTTATTTCATTAAATCCATAGGACTTTAAATAAAAAGCCCACATGTGAACTAGACCCATTCTTACTAAAAGAAACAAGCCCACATGTCATCCATTAATATATAAATATAATTTAGCAGCCCATTATATAAATAATGTGCAAATTATATTATTAATATATTAAATGCAATTCTTGATGGACCCTAAATCGGTCCGGTAGAATATATCAAGTGATCCATGCAAGTCCGTGTGGATTGGGGATCTTGGCGGGCTATCTAAATTTAAGCTTCAATAGACATAACCTAATCACAATCAACAAATGATTCACTTAGGTCCGATCCATTAATTTTAACTCATTCCACTAAAGAGCTAAAATTGAACTCTTAAATAAAGACAGAAAAGGAAGATGTTTCCTCATTCATACCCTAGACAATCATATTGGAGATAGTGTATCATCGTGATTAATATCAGTAATCGCCAAGAGTTCATAGACCGCCTATAACTCTCCAAGTTACCATATTTACTCATATGACCACGTTTTGAACTTGGATATTTTGACTTGTCTAGAAGCCATGTTTTCAATAGACACTATTGAAAACTCAACATTGAGATTTAATATCCAATTACCTCAAAACATCCATATGATGATATTATACTCTCATTTAATAAATGGAGCCACGATGTCCATATCTATAAATGAAGTCCTCTATCGATTAACAAATAAATATCACCAAACTATCGAGGATAGACTATGCGATATAATCGTACTCATTGATAGCTCAAATGATATCACCTGCAACCATAAGTCCATCATTTATCTCAGGATTAAAATAGACTCTTCGATTGTCCTGATAATGAAATTACTTTTATCTACTGACGGTTATAGATAAAGTATTTCATTGTGATCCTGTTCAATGCACCCAGTGCACTAGATTCTTTTGCTCGAAGACACTCCGATGATTTTAGACTCATCATATCTCATTTGATCCCACTCAAATGCTAGCAAAAGAATTCTACAACTTTAACAAGATAAAGGTGCCCAACCTTTAACTTAAGTTGTGAACTATATTCAAGACTAACTAAAGAATTGTGTCTACCACATACATATCCAGATGTACGAACAATTCTTCTTTTCTCATAGTCTTTAAACCTTATGATTATTTACTTAGACAATTATTAAACTATAAATGCTATAAGATTTGTTTAAACCAGAAATCACTTTATTAATATGAAAAAGATTGTTAATTACAATATTACACTCTTGCTATTGAGCATAATCCTAACAATCGAAATAATAAAGTTCTTGCAATTACTTGAAGACGTTTGATAAGTGATTCCCCGAATCCATTCTGATTATGAGTATATCTGAAAACTAAATGTTGAACATCAATCCCAGCTACTTTGCAATATTCATCAAATATCTTATAAATTCAATCAAGTTAATATGCCTGAAAAACTAATAATCTGTGAAAGTAATATAGAGATGTTTGATAATAAACAAACATGTGACCATCTCGTAAATGTATCAATTAGAACCATCAAATAATGAAATGGTTCATTTGGTGGATGAATATGTCCACATATATCCCCTTGAATGATGAGGATCCAAAACCAACTTTAGAATGAGATGGTTTATTTGGTGGATGAATATATCCACATATAACCCTTTGAATGATAGAGATTCAAAACCAAATTTTAGAATGAGATGGTCTTATTACTAATCTCCATTTGTGAACATATGATGCATATATTATTATGGAATTAAAGAATCTTATGGATCTTTAATTGATGTCCATAATAATATTTGATGATCTTATGCATCATCGTAGATCCTTGATGACTAAAACTGTCATGTCAATATAAGCATTGCATTTTTGGATTATCTCTCCAAAATATTATTATTTTATTCAATTCTCTCACCTTATTTAATTATCTCTCTCTTTTAATTTTCTTTTCTTTTTTCCTTTACATGTTTTGTTTTCCATTTTTTTTTCTTTCTATTTCATTGGAATAGCATTAATTAATTTTTATCATCTTCTAAAATGTCAAAAATAAAAAAATAAAATAAAATAAAATAAATAAAAAAACTTTGAATGAGTAGACTTATCGACATGTTTTATTTTACGAAGTTGAGTATTGAATAACTTTAATGAATTATTGATTTTAGAGAATATTTTTCAACTTAGATTTCTTTATTAGAAATGCAGATAAATATGTTAACTCAAAAATATAGAAAATTTGTACAATGGTTATAAAATATAGCAAGACATGCTCTAGAATAGAACAAGTCGGTTTCTATTCTACCAATACCAGAATAGATCAAGTCATGCTCTAGAATAGAACAAGTCGGTTTCTATTCTACCAATACCAGAATAGATCAAGTCATGTATTCATCGGCAGTTTTCATATAATTACTTATTGCACCTAGTTTTTACCTTACAAATACCCGTATAGATCAAGTCATATGATGGTTTTTGTTCAACTTTACAGATACATTAATAAGACCAAAACAAATGAAAATAATTTTGTTGTACAGCTTTACAAAATTACACCACACAAGCTAATGAAATAAGAAATGATAAATGAGGAAAAAAAAAGAAGTGAAAATGAGTAAGTGATTACATGTATAAAGTTTTGGGTTTTAGACGATGTAAATGGAGAAATAAGAATAGTTATAAAGAAGGGAGAGAAAGAAAAAAAAAAAAAAAGGATTTTAAAACTAAAGAGTAAAAGTCAAAGTAATGGTTTCAGGAAAAATAGAAAAATAAAGAAAAGAAAAGAAAAACGTGTAAAAGAAAAAAGAAAAGAAAATTTTAAAAAGATAAGAAATTAAATAAGGTGAGAGAATTGAATAATATAATAATATTTTAGAGAGATAAAGCATTAAATAGGTGAGAGGCAATGTTTGCATTCAATAAGAAAAGATAAAAGAGAAAATAAAGTAATTAAATCATGTCATTGAAAAAAGTAGGATCTAAGCCAAGAAGTTGTGTAAAAAAAAATGGGACCATATATATATATATATATATTACTCTCTTATATCTCCACCACCTACTAATGATGGAAAAATGGGCGGCCTGGCCTGTTAACGGCCTGCCTGACCGTGTCGCCCTTAACAGGCTGGGCCCTATTAGCGAACAAACCTTTCACTATATGCGCGGAAGCGTTGCCGGATAGAACACAAACAAACACAACAAAGAAAAGATAGATGAAGAGAATTAATCTAAATCCAAGCACATACAACACAAGAATTTACGTGGAAACCCAAATCAGGGAAAAAACCACGGCTGTCAGAACAACAAGAGAAAGTTTCAATATGTAGTAAATTGTTACAACCACACACTTAGGATCTCTCGCTAAATAATACCCCAAACCCAATTACACCCAATGCTCACTTTGAGATCTCTTTAGTATTTGCTATTTTGCTCCACCACTTTCAAGTGTTTTTCACACACTAATAACCTAGTTATTATGATCTATTTATATGAATTACAGGGAGTTTAAGTTAACAAGGAAATCCTATTCTTATACGTACTAAAATTACTTGTTCCACATAAATACTATTTTCTATTTATGACAAGTCTTCTTTAAAGTAGAAATCCTTTTTCTATTCGAACTTCTAGAAGCAATATATTTCCTCTTCCATTAATATTTCCTGATTCAACGCATGCTTGTGATTAACTACGATTCAAGTTGCAGTTGGCCACCCGCTTCCTAAACCGTGTTGAACTTGACCACTCAGAAAACCGTGATCCACGCGCTTAATCCTTATCAATTTCTGCTTGTGACCGCTACCTAGGCACTTGCCTATGTAGCGGTCCTACCCAGCATAAAACCTGGGAGTTTAACGCTGCTTGTTACCGCGGCCTAGGCACTTGCCTACCCGGCGGTCCTATGCCATGGTAATTCACCGAATTTGTTCCTCTATTCTTTTTTGACTTCAAACCTCCCTCAAACATAATCTCATACTTCCAAATGCTCTCACGTCTCCAGGAAGTCTCTGTATTGGTAAATCGTGTTTGGTAATCATTGGTAATTCGAGCCATATCCAACAATCCCAAAGTAGCCTGAAGAAAAACAGGTCGGGCTAGACCTGGTCTATTAAAAAATGTTGGGGCATGGCCTACAAATAGCCTAGTTTTAAAAAAAATAAAATAAAATAAAAAATTATAATTTATAAATCTAAATATCTAATGTATAATTTATAAAAATATAAAATAAATAAATTATTCATCAATTGTATGAATTGATTTTTTTTTTTTTAAAAAAAATTCCTATTTTATATTTGTAATAATCCTCATATTTGCATGCTCCCAATCATGAAGGCATGTTAATACCTCCACCATTTGAGGGGTCAAACAAGATCTTCGAGCTTCGATTATACATACACTAGTGATGAATGCCTGTTCTGAACAAACAATAGACACAGGGATGACGAGTACATCCCGTGCTAGTTGGGACAATACTAGATAACTTTCGGTATGTTTCTTCCATCATAATAGCAGATCAAATTCGTGGAAGTCCCCTTGATGGGCTATTTCATACCTAGTTTCAAAGTAAGTGTTCAGTTCGCAACGTTGAGATGAATCGGAACCAGATCCGGATGAAGAGTCTTCCATGTTTAGGATTCACATAATTTTCTTCATCGGTTGGGTGTCCGATTGTTCCCTTCGTTGCATGTTTCTCCCACTAAACTTGCACTCATAAAGACGATAAACTTCAAACATCTTAGAGTGTAGGTTAGTAAAATTTTGAGTAAGATCTAAATCCAAATAACGACTAATAAATTGAGTGAAAGATTTTAAACTAGTTAATTTAGTCCTAGGATCTACTATATAACCTAAGGCATAGAGTAAAGGAATGTTAGACCAATATTTTTTGAATTTTTTCCATCGCCTCAATTGCAGTTTTCAAAATGACATCATCTTTATAAGAGTGTAAAATTTCTGACATTTCTAATACTTGATGCAATGCAAGATGTGATGTGGGGTAATAGACCCTGGAAAGAAGTACAGTTGAATCGTAAAAAATCTTTAAAAATTTAATAAAAACTTCTGCCACATACCAATCCTCGTTGCATATGGTTGGACTATCCACTCGAGCCATTTCCATATTATAATAACCTATAATTTCACTTGAATAATCAATAGCACTTTCCAACATTAAATAAGTGGAGTTCCACCTTAAAGACATATCTGTTTGGAACCTTTTGGGCTGTTTGTCAAAAATTTGACAATATTTGAAAAATAATTTCACTATTTGATTAGAGCTGCTGATATAGGAATGACATCTCTGATGTGATCTATATGACCGCTTACAACCTTCAAACCTTATTTCACAATTAAATTTATAATGTGATATGCACACCATTGGTGGAAGAGATGATCCTCGGCTTGAGGGACATTGTTGGTTAAAAACAAATTAATGGATGCATTATTTGATGATGTATTATCTAATGCGAGGGAAAGGATACGTCCAGTTAGTCTAAAATCATTTAAAACTTCATAAATAACTTCAAAAATATTTTGAGCAATATTAGTGAAATCCATGGGACGAAAACCAAGAATTCTTTTTTAGATCTTCCAATCAGTATCTATAAAGTGTACCGTGACACATAAATAGTTCAGTTTAGAACGTGTGTTCCAAATATCGGATGTTAGTACAATAGAAACACTTAAACTCTATAATTGAGCAACCAATTTGACTCGATCGGATTGAAAACATTTTAGTAAATCGCTTCTGGTGGTGTTTCTAGACACAGCTAAAAATTGGGGGTCAAATGCATTTTTGTTAAATTTTTCAACAAAAATAAATAAATACTGTCACCGAAACCAATCGGTTGATTGGTTTGTGCAATATAACATGTCATGCATTCCCTAGCATTGGCATCATCATATCTCCAACCACTAATGGACCCATTTGGGTTCTGTTGTAGTTGTATCTATCTAGTAGTATCTACTTGACCGTGTTTAAGCATGCATGAGTCTTTATGCCTTCTCAAATGTCATGTTCCTTTCTCAGTATCGGACAATATTTTCTTATAAAATTTACAACAAACCTTATATAATACCTGACAATTTGGGCCGGTTACGTTTATCGGGTCAAAAGTATCCCATAACACAGATTTTAACTTTCTAGTTCTGGATTTTGATGTTGTTGTCCCCAGTGTCAAGCCAGAAGGACCGGTTAGCCCTTAAATATCTTCCCCGATTTCCTCTTCTGGTGACGGAATAATAAAGTCATCATTGATCATGTTCAATTCGTCTGAGAAATAAACAGGAATTTGAGTAGGATCCATTTCCTAGTTCCTACAAAATTAAACAAAAATATTAAAATTAAAAACTAAGCAATAAATATTAAAAATACTAAAACATAAAAATTAACATTAAGTAAAAACTATCCCATAAAATCATAAATAATAAAATTAAAAACTAAGCAATTGATATTAAAAATACTAAACATAAACATTAACATTAAGTAAAAACCATCCCAAAAATATTTAATATACTAAACATAAAATCATAAATATTAAAATTAAAAACTAAGCAATTAATATTTAATATACTAAACATAAAATCATAAATATTAAAATTAAAAGCCAAGCAATTAATATTAAAAATACTAAGTAAAATATTAACATTAAGTGAAAACTATCCCAAAAATATTTTAATATACTAAACCATAAAATCATAAATATTAAAATTAAAAACTAAGCAATTAATATTTAATATACTAAACATAAACACTAACATTAGGTAAAAACTATCCCATAAATATTTAATATACTAAACATCAAATCATAAATATTAAAATTAAAAATATGCAATTAATATTTAATATACTAAACATAAAATCATAAATATTAAAATTAAAAGCTAAGCAATTAATATTAAAAATAGAGGTAATTACACCAAACTCCCATGAGGTTTGCTCTTTTATACGCGGAAACAACTTTAGCGTTAATTGACACTCACATCCCCTACCGTTAGAGCTTGACCGTTAAGTGAGAGATTTGACCATTAAACAATGGTAAAAGATAGAAATACCCCAGATTAAAAATTAAAAATTTATTTTCAATAAATAGATTTTTTTTTTTGAGATCAAATTAATATATATATATATTAAAAAAGGAAGATTATTCATTAAATAAAAAATATTTAAACAAAAACAACATAATTTAAAAATATATTAGATCTGATGGATATCCAATCTCAGATCCATCTTTTTTATAAATAACAACAACAACAACAAAAATAAAAAATAAAAAAAAATTGAAGATCTATGGAGATATAGATAGATCCATCTCTTTGATCTGGTGGAGATATGGATCTCCACCTATACCAGATCCATCAACCCCAAACCACACTCATCCAAATTGATCATCACCATACCAAGACCAGATTCAATATTATTTTCTACTTACCAGATTCAAATCAAACCAAGAACCCAATCAGATCAGAAACCCAAACCAAGAACACAAACACCCAAAATAAAACAACACCATTTGTGGGATCGCCGGCACGATTAGATCAGCAGTGAGGAGTAGTCAATCACATAGGGTAGTCTCCGACGAATACAATGGCGCCGCCAACACAGCTTGAATCATGGTGGATCACGATGAGACGATTATTTCACAAGCTTCGTTGGAAGTTTCTAGCGAATAAATCGGCGGCATTGATGGCTAGGGTTTGGTGATTGGTGACCGGCGAAGCTTTCTAGGTCGGCGATGATAGGTGACTCGCGGTGGAGAGCGTTGGTCTAAAGCAAATGGGTGACTCAAACTTTCCAAATCTCATTTTCTTTCAATTTTTTTTTAAAGAAGAGGGAGAGAAGAGGTGGGAAGAAAGAGAAGGGAATCGTCTTCAGCCAATCCATCTTCAATCTGGACAAAATTGAAGTTGGATGAGGACAACTTTTTGGATGAATAATTGAAGTTGTATGAGGAAATTTTTTTTGAGTGTGATATAAATTATCAAAACATCATACGTGTATCGTGATCATCAGTGTTGTTTTTTATAATGGGCTTATCCATCCATACGTGACCTCGCATCTCGTTTGGTCTCTTCCGATACTTGATGTTGTTTTTCCTATGTTTCCATGTAAAAGTTGGATGAATAAATGAAGTTGGATTAAATAGTTCTTTAAAAATAAAATTACATTTATAAATTTTTTTTGAGATATTTTTATTTTTGTTAATATTTAATTTTAAATTATAAAATATTCTGACATGCATTAATTGAGTCTGGCATGTACAGTATATAAAGTGTAAAAGGATGAAATTACCCTTCCTCACAAGGTTAACAGTTAGATTAGATGTTCGTTTACTAACGATAGGGGAGGTGAGTGTCAATTAATGGTAAAGTTGTTTCCGCATGTAAAAGAGCAAACCTCATAAGACTCTTAAAAATACTAAGCATAAATATTAACATTAAGTAAAAACTATCTCATAAATATTTAATATATTAAACATAAAATCATAAATAATAAAATTAAAAGTTAAGCAATAAATATTATAAATACTAAGCAATTAATATTTAATAGTTAATAAACTAAACATAAAATCATAAATAATAAAACTAACATTTGTTTGTTGTTTGTAATTTGTAGAGAATGTGAGTATTAGAGTGTGTAGAGAGTTAGAGACTTAAGTAGAGGGACTAGAGAGAGAGAAATTAGAGAATGAGAGATTGAGAGAAATTGAGAAAGTTAAGAATAGAGAGAGTTTGATTTGGATTTTGGGATTTTGGGGGGTATTTATAGATTTTTTTTTAAAAAGGTGATTAAAATTGTAAATTTAATGAAAAAAATTTCAGAAAAAAAAAAAAAAAAAAAAAAGGCCTTATAGCTGTTGAACCAATGGCCAAAAAAATTATTATTATTTTTTAAAAAATTTTTGATTGTTTGGTCAATGAAGAAATTAAAAAGAAAAAAAAAAGAAAAAAAAAAGGTGGTTGTTGGCCACAGGCTAGTGGGCTTTAGTTTGGTCACCAGGCCTGGGCCTGCTTTGTAGCCAGGCCTTGGCCTGACCTACTATTGGTCGGGCCATGCCAGACCCGATCCATTTTGCCACCACTACCACCCGTAGCTCTCTCTCTGCCATTAATTCATCAAAACTCATAAAATGAGAACGTTGATTTAGAAACCTTAAAGAAAAAAAAAATCCTAGGACAAGGTAAGGCAACATCATTATTAAATGAGTAATACCAGACATTATAACTATCATTACAACTTCTCAATCACAACCTATACGACAGCTAAGGTGTAAATTGGTGAGTGGATACATGGGTAAGTAAGATAAATCATTATTAATGTATATCCACTCACCAATTGACATAGTGACTACCACATGGGTTATGATTGAAAAGTTGTGATAGTTGTTGTGATGTTTAAAATTACTCTTATTAAATATTACTTTCTACGTTCTACAATAATAATTTATTTTATTTTTTTGGGAAGGACAATTTAATAATTCAGGTCATAGATTTTTTATGATCAAATTGCACTGGTACCCTAAGAAATGGACTAATTGGACTCAGAAGACAAAAATACTTTAATTACACTAACACCCCTCTCCGTGATTTTGGGTTTGGGTGGTAGAACGAGGTAGGTGTTTGGATGGGTTGGGTTTGGAGGTGAGTTTGGGTGGAAGTCGGAGATGATGGGTGTAGTTTGTAGTGATAAGGGAGATGGATGGTGGCTTGGTGATGGTGTGTGGTGGACTGGTGGGTGTTTAGGTTTTGGGTTAAGATGGAAGTGGGAGATGAAAAACGTCCCACTAACAAATCGATCAATCTCCATGGAAGAGCTTCCCTTGATAGAGATCCAAATTAGATATCTACCAAATCTTAATATTATTATTATTTTTTAGTCTCTACCATCCATATGTAAGATGAACGGTAAACATATATATATTTAAAAAAAAGTTAATTGATTTTTAAATGCTTTTTTATTGTTTTACAGGGGTAAAACAATCTTTCGCTTAAATTTTTAACAAAAGTTAAACGAAGGGTGTGTTTTTTGGAAAAAATGAAACTAGTGGGTGTGTTTGCCCATTATTGAAAACTACAAGGTATTTTAGATAATATCAAAAAAATAAAGGGTGAAATCCATTTTAGTCCCTCTAGTTTGACCTATTACACAAACTGGTTCCCCGGTTTTCAGCTTTGTCTTGACAGGTCCTGCTAATGTCCAAAAATCAGTATTTTAGTCCCTGCCGTCTAATTCCGTTAGGGTTTGCAAAGATTTTGTCCAAGTGGTGAGGGTAAAATTGTAACTTACGTAACAAATATAAAAATCTAGTTAAAAAATAATTATTAATTAATTTAATTAAAAAATAAACATTAAAAATAAAAATAAAATCTTATCACATCATTCTCTCTCTTCTCTCTCTCTCTCTCTCAATCCATCCATCATCAAACCACCTCACCACCACCACCATCAAAGTTCAAACCCACTCTCTCTCTCTCTCCCCAGTCCTCGCCGCTCTCTCTCTTTCCCCGATTTTAAAATCTCTCTCTCAAACCCTATCCATCCATCATCAGATCTCCTAACCACCACCACCACCATCAAACACCCCCCCCTCCCGATTCTCTTCCTCTTCCTCTTCCACTACTCTCATTTTCTTTTCATCTCTCCCCGATTTTCTTCTTTCTCTTCCTTTCCCACGACACTCTCTTCTTCTTTTTCTCTCTCTCCGTGCCGCTCTCTTCTTGTGGTTTAAGTTGTTGGACAGATTAATTTTTTAGTGGGTTTTAATTTTTTTTGGTGGTAGAATCCTTATTTTGTTTGATGATGTGGTTGATTTTAAAGGACTATGATAAAACTGAAAAAGAATGGGTTTTAAGGTTTTGATCGAACCCAGTATTGATTTTGGAGGGGTTTTGATTGACCCTATTTCTTCATTTTAGTTTGATTTTGGGTGTGGTGTGGTTGTGGTTGTAGGCAGATGATGAAGATGAATAGTTCTTCATTTTAGTTTGATTTTGGGTGTGGTAATGGTTGTGGCCAGATGATGAAGATGAATAGATGATGTTGGTGATGGTCGATGATGATGATTTGTAGGCTAGATCTACGGTGATGGAGACAAAACTTGAGGTTGGTGATAAAGGAAAAGTTGACGGCCAGCGGTTTCTAGTTTTGGTGGTGTGGTCGGCGGCGGTCAAGTGTGGTGACCGAGGTGGTTGTTGGTGGCGTGTGGAGGAGGCACGTGGGCGTGTGGTGGCTGAAGATGAATGAGATTTAGTGGAGATAGGCTGATTGGTTGATGATGATGATGATAATGATGATAAATGGGATAGGGTTTTGTTAATATTTTTATTTATTTATCATATTTTTAAATTGTTAAATTGTTAATATGTGATGTCTGTTTAAAATAAAAGTCAGAGGCAGCAGGGTCATTTGACCCTCTAACTTGTCAGAAACCACTTTTTTAACGAAATTATTAACAGAAAGATTTAACGGGATAATACTAAAAACCGTGGGACTAGTTTGTGTAATAGGTCAAACTAGAGGGACTAATTTGTATTTCACCCAAAAAATAAATAAAGCCTTAACTCCACCTACCTTTCGTCTCACACTCTTGATTCTCTCTCACCATCTCACGCCGCCGCTCGCCGTCTTGGCCGTTCGACGTTCGCTACCTACAGTCTTGGCCATTCGACCGTCGCTGCTTGGCCGCGCTTTTGGTTTTTCTGGTGAGTCTAACTCGTTGAATTTATAGACCAGAACTCTATAATAAACCAATCCAAATTTCTATTAGTTAAAGTAAAACAAAGAAATTTTATTTCAACTTGAATGTATTGACCAAAATTATTACATTGTACTCCAACTTAGTTGTACAATTGACTCATTTAAAAATATTTTTTGATGTTGTAAATTACGTATTTTTTATTTTTATATTATATTGGGCTTCATGATTTTCAATACTATCTTCTTGATTGTTAGAGGAAAACAACAAAGCAAATCAATGGCTTGAATGCAAATTAACTTTATTCACTCCCTTGAATTGAATGGCTGAAAACGTATGAATTTTGATTTTGATTGAATGATTATTGTGACTTTATGAGCTATTGGTACTGCTGGAAAGTTAGAATATATGCATTTTATTTGAATTAATTCTCAGTTCTGATCAAATTTTATCTTCTTTCTTGAGAAATTTTATTCCATGAAACTGCATTGTCATCCTTTTTCTGTAACTCATGTTTAAAAATTTAGGAAGCAGACTAATTAGCAGCTGATTGTTTAAGTAGGGATGGTAAATTGATTAGGTTAATTTCTTCAATTTATCAAATATAGAATGCAGACCTTTGGTTCCAGTTGCTTGTATGGAGATCGGGGCTACTTTTGAATTTGTCAAAAACTTTTTTAAATAGACAAGTCTTTTTATATAGGGATGATAAATTGATTAGGCTAATTTCTTCAAGTAATCAAATATTAAGTGCGGACCTTTGATTCCAGTTGCTTGTATGGAGATTGGAACTGCTTTTGATTTTATCAAAATCCCTTTTAAATAGTCAAGTCTATTTTAAAATAATATAAGTATATATGCAATTAAACACTCAATAAATACTTTTTTTCTAGGGAAAATACAAAGCAAGCTATGTAACAGAGGTTTGATGAGAGGGTAGATATCAGTTCTTATTACCACACATATGGATTTTTATAAGAAATGGGAGGATCTTGTCCAAGTAGTAGTGGTGAAGTAAGTTCAAAAGGTGTTTGAGGACCCATTGATCGATTCTTTCAAAGCAAAGGCAATGACAATGAGCATGGAAAGGGACACAATGTTCCTCTTCCTCCAAAAAATGCAAAGGAAGCATCAAAGCTCATTACTATAGATGTTGGAAGATTCTTTTTTGAGAATGGAATTCCTTTCAATGTTGTAAGGACCTCTATTTTGTGATTGACTTATTTTATGACATACCACATTGGAGATAAGTGTGTAATGGGTAGCTTAGGTCATCTTGATGATTATCAAGGCAAGCTTCCAAGTATCCCGATGACTTCAAGATTAAGAGCTTTAAAAGGTATATTACTTGACCTTGATTCTTGAAGAGATTAGGTGTACACACACACTTGCATGCATCTTTATCTATCTTGCATTTGTTACCATGCATGTGTGTTTCATTGATTCGTGCATCTATATCTTTTAGCACACACTCACTTTCATTGCATTTATATGATTGCATTTGTGTTTCTCTTAATTGTGTGCTTATATGATTTATCATCACACTTATGTATTTTCATATATTGCATATCTTTTGTGTGTCACATGCTTGGTGATTATTCATGATGTTATCCTTTCCCATGCTTGTTATTTTTACACTTCATGTTAGTCTTAAGTGTGACGTAATTCGTTTTCGTTTGTGTGATCGAAAACGTCCGCGCTTGCACGATAGTGTGCATGTCTTAGCGTGATGGTTGACCACTTGAGAATGTCTCATTCTTCTCTTGGATAAGTGTTAGATTCAGTTTGGTAATTTGGAGTAAAGTGTCTAGTTTCAAAAGATTAGATTTCAATGATTTAAATGTTTTTCAAAACTGATCTTTGTATGGTCTTGTGACCGTAACGTTTTACACAAAGTTTGAAATTGAGTTATGTAAAATTCTGGACAAACTAGACACCCATACCTTTCTAACGATATATTATTCGTAATATTGCATGACCGTTTGGATTGGTTTTGAAATCTCCAAAGTAACCACTAAAACAGGAATCTGACCATTGGTCACTCAATTGACCATAACTTTTTCTACAGATATTGAAATGTCATTTCGTAAATTGGAGTAAAAAGTAGAAAGTAGACATCCATACTTTTCCAATGGTATATTATATGAAAGGTTTTGATGTCGTTTGGTCATGTTTCGAAGTGCTCGAATCTCGAACTATTGCGCTGTCGCGCCTATGCGCTGGTGTGGTGCTACTGACCAATGCTTTTGGTCCAGAGATGTTGCGCTTGTGCGGTGCATGACGAGTAGCGCAATGCTCCGCCCCTATTTCGTAATTTGACCATATTTCACTCATTTGGAGTCCGATTTGGCTCATTTTTGGAGCAAAATTCATGAAATTTATAGGGCTATCATCTAAAAACTATAAATACATCTCTTTATCTCATTTGTATTCAAGGGAACAAAAGATACACGACCTTAGAGAGAGATTAAGAGTTTCCTAGAGAGAGAAAGCTTCAAGAAAGCTTCTTTAACTCTTCGAACCCAAACCCATGTGCATCTAACATCTTTCATGCATCAATCTTCATGGGTCTTCTTGGTTTCTTAACTTGGTAAGTAGAACAAACACAACATCTTCATTTATTGTTCTATCTTAGTCAATACATGTCTTTGATTGTTTAGTTTAGCAAATTTCACTCTTATTGCATATTTTGTGAATTTATGACATGATTGGGTTTGTATTTTGATAGTTTAATTGATTAGGTCATTTTTACCTAAAAAGCTAAGTCATAAACATTCTTGTGTGATTTATTGATGACTAGGTTGATAAATTGTCTTTTAATCAACTAGTTAAGCTTTTGAATGTTTATGTGTTGCTTGTGATAGCTAGCATTTAAGACCATTTTGCCTTCTAGCTAAGTCTATATGCATTGCATTTAGACATTGATGTGTAGGACTCATTGATTGCATTTGTTAATTGCATATTTATAGTCCTTGCCATAATTATTGACACCTTGTGTTGATTTGGTTGTTGACAATTAGGTTGTTAGAAATCTTTATAACTAATTGAGACCTCATGTATTTGCATGTAGGCTTTGTTGATAACAAGGATGTTGATTTACATTATAACACCTAGTTAAGCATATAATGTTTAGTCTAGCACTCATTGCATTTGTGCATCATTGTGATATACACTTAGACTTTTAATTCTCTTTAAGAGTCAAAGTCTTGTGGCTCCTAGGTGAAGTTGCACAAGCATTGTACTAGCTCCTCTGTAAAAGGTCTGCGGGTAGATTAGGAGGTGCTCACTTGAGAGTGTAACCTTCTCTTCATATAGAGGTTGTCTAGGGTTGGTCTAGATTCGCTATAAAAGGTCTGCAGGTAGTAGTGGTGGGTTAGTAACCGAGAATGGTTGAGGTGAACTTAGGTTGTAAACATCATTACATATAGTGGATTCGAGGCCGTGTGGCGTATATATCAGCCTGTGGTTTTTCCTTGTTGAAGGTTTCCACGTAAAAAATCAAGTGTTCTGTAAATTTTTGCACTTTACACTTGATATTATTTTGTTATGTGTTTGGGTTTTCATATGTTAACTTTGACTAATCGAAAAATTGGTAATAATCCCCCCCCCCCCCGGTTAGACACACACACTATATTTATTTTCAAATGTAGTTGTGAGTACTTCATTTTCAAGCATGTGTAGATCAATTGGAGACTATGGTCAAGGTTACAAATTTCCAAGCCCTCATGATCTTTCTACTTGGGTCTTGAAGAAAGAGGTGGAAACAACAGAAAAAATTATTATTGATGTGAAGAAGACATGGAAAGCAACTGGAGTAACTCTAATGTTAGTTAGTTGGACTGATATTTAAGGAAGAAGTTTGCTTAATTTTCTTGTGAACAATCCTAAAGGAACAGTTTTCTTAAAGTCTATTGATGCTTCTGATGTGGTGAAAGATGTAGACTTGATATTTAAGTTACTCGATGATGTTGTGGAGGAAATTGGAGAAGACATAGTAGTTCAGGTTGTAACTGATAATGCCTCAGTTTATAAAGCCGCGGGTAGGTTATTAATGGAGAAAAGAAAGCATATGTATTGGACTACATGTGCAGCACATTGAAGAAATTGGAAAGTTGACACAACATAAGCATGCTTTGTTGAAGGCAAAGAAAGTGAGCAACTGCATATATAAGCATGGATGGGTTTTGGCATTAATGAGGGAGCACACGAAATGTGAGCTTATTTGCCCAGCTGCTATAAGATTTGCCACTTCATATTCGACCTTACAAAGCATGTATCAGTAGAAGCAACCTTTGGAAGCTATGTTTGTTTCAAAAAAATGGACATCTTCTACGTATGCTGAAAAGAAAGAAGGAAAAGAGGTTTGAAATACTGTATCGAGGGAGAAACATTTTTGGCCAAGTGTGGTCTATGCTATTCTCAACCTCTGCTTAAAGTGTTAAGATCGGTTGGTGATGAGCCTGCAATGGGGTTTTTTTTTATGATGCTATTATTGAAGCAAAAGAGAAAATTTCAAAGAATTTAAAGGGAGAACTGAGTGCTTATAAAGAGATTTGGGACATCATAGATAAAAGATGGGGGTTTCAATTGCATAGGCATTTGCATGCAGCTGCATATTTCATGAATCCTTAATTTAAGTATTCTGATAATTTCTCCACCCATTTAGAAATTAGATCGGGTTTGTATCAAGTCATGGATAAGCTAATTGTTGACCCAGAAGAGAGAGAGAGCTGGCAAATATCTAATTGGATGCTTTTGATGATGAAAAGGGGGTATTTGGGTATTCAATAGTTCAATCAAAAATTAAGAAGCGTTCTCCTGGTAAGTAATTTTAGGTTTTCGACAGAAATAAAGTGTAAAAGCTAGCAAAAACAAACTTAATTTTGAGACTTGTTGAGCTTAATTTTTAT